>VDFB02077244.1:0-21404 GCA_007258455.2 Sequoia sempervirens
TGTTTTATTTTGTGAGATGTGTAGTCTCCTTGTTTGAGTGTGATTATGCATCATCGGGTCAAGTTCCATGACTTTTTGCTTTGATTTTTTTGTCATGACCAAATTCTAAATTTGGTATGTTGGACAATTATAATTAAGGTATAGAGTAAAGGAGTGTCCTCCCATCACTTCCTTGAGTTTGAAAGGAGCTAATGGGTAGAGCCAAATGAGTTTAATCAAGGGAAAACACAAAATGAATAGGGATAAATAAACCACATGAATACACAAGATAACTACACCATAATTTGAATTCCTTATGATGATTTGGGCGTGGTTGTGAAGGACATGTCACAACTCCTTGAATTTGTTGAATATTATTGAGTAACCTCTTTATAGATAGGAATGTTACTCATCATTGTACATGGTTGTCATGCTATTGTCATGACACCCAATTTATGTCTCAGACCCTTGTCTTAAAGTTATATTAGATTTTGTATCTAACTTGTGTTGAGAATACTTGCATTTGTGTTGATATTGTGTTATAACCTTGTACATACATATTTTTTAGGTATATATATAATACATGTTTGGCATGTGTTTTTCCACAGTATCCTTGTTTTGTGTGACTGCAATTGGTATGCAATTGACTGTCTCTTAGGATAGAGGGTTGGCCTAAGGGTTCCACATGGGTTGGGTGGCATTGAACCACCATTGGGGACTTGTAGATCCTTCAGAGTAGTTTATTATTGTGTGAAAAACAAGAATTCCATCTCCATTGTTTTAAGTTCTCACTTTATGCAATTTAGATAAAATTTATAATTTGGGATGTTGGAGTCCTCAAATGCAAAGATGTAATTATTTTTTGCAACTCATTTGAGTTTTGTAATTTTCCACATAAGAAGTGAGGTCTCTATCTTTGATTTTAGTGTGTCTCGATATTGGTGTCAAATGTGCACATATTTTATAACATTGTTCTCATATTTTCTTTGGTAGGAAAATGATTAGAGATCAACTTAGTTTAACATTCTTGTAGAATAAACATGCATGCTAGAGTAGATGAATTATATTCTTTATTTCATTGATGTAATTGAATTGTATCTTGGTTGGTTAAAAAAAATATACTATATAGTGATTGTACCCTAGTTTCCTTATCCTCCCTATCACATGTGTGTATCCATGTGTGTCGATGTTTAGGTGTTTGTAGTCCTAGAGGTCCAATGACATGTCATGAGTGCTCCACTTGTATTACTTGTAATTTGGTTAGTGTTTTGTATTTATTTGGGATGTTGGATACTCTTATGTGAATTAGAGTCATGCCTTGTATCCAGACAACTAGTTTAGAGAGTTCTAGGTATCCTAGGGTTTCTTCTAACTCTCTAGCTCTCTTATTGGGTGATCATTATCCACCTCCTAGTAGTTGGGTGATCTCATTAGTTGTGTTGTTTGTGATTTCTTTCAAGTTAGTAACCTTATGGTTTGTCTCTTGGAGCTTGTTCAACTATTTTTGGGTTTGTAGCCTATCATAGGGTTGAGTTTTGTAAAGAATAATAATGCGAAAACTTTGATTTTGGGTCTTAAGAAGTTATTTTGGGAAAATACCTAGCTAGCACTACATCAGAATCGTAGGAGCATATTGCAGGCTTATTATAGCCTTAACCACACACAATAGTCTTGATACATTTGCACTTCTCAAAAAATTTCAAGGAAAATTTCTCAATGGAAGTTGATCTCCTTGGTTTTCTCTATCTTCCTATCATATCACTTTATCAAAAAATACCATATTGTGCATGCTATCCTCTCTTTTGTGGGATGTGTGCCTTGGAGAGAAATTGATTAGATATGAGTTCAATTGGTCTATTTGTACCTGTCAATGGTCCTACATATTGTGTATGCTTTCCTAAGTGTTTGGATGTCATTTGTGTCATTGTGGAATGGTTATGAAACAGGTGTTGCTCTCACCCTTCTCATTATGTTCCCAAGAGAACAAGATCATGGATTAGCATTTGATTATTGTTGTGGAGGTAGCTCTGTAATTTTGCATTCTCATTGTGATCCAGCTTGATCCACACATTGTGAAGTATTTTGTTTGTACCACCATTCTTTGTAGATTGGTGATGTTTTTCTTGTATCATTATACTTTTCCATGACACCTTGTGTGCATGAAAGTGTGCAATACAACATGAACAACGTGTTCATCTTGTTTCTCGTAGTCAATATCTTGGATGAAATCTTGGGGTATTATAAATTTGTGATTTAATAAAATTAAATATACACTATAAAGGACTAATCATCCAATATGCATAAGAAAAGCCATCATATTAGTACTTGCACCTATGTTTAAGAATTTAATATTTATTCTAAAATCATCAATATTGACATGAATTATACTATAAAATGTAAAATCCTCTATATAAATCAATTTAGGGAGCATGATTAGTCAGAAAGAGACCATAAAAGTATAAATCCTTTATATGCTAAAAGTGGTAGTTCAGAGATCAATAGAATTTTGGATGTGAAAATTATATAAATTTTTGTAATTTTGTTCAATTGCATTAATCATAATAAATTATGAAAATTCAAGCTTGTAGTTAATTTAGTAGTACACAAAACAACACTAGAATAATTAGAATACATATTTCTTGTGGAGGATTTGTGCATAGGGCATAATGCTAGTGCAAATTATGTTATTGTGTGTGCTTCCCCTTGTTGTCTAGGGCTCAATCAATAAGAGCAACATCTAGGGTGGTAAATTGGGTGGACGTAGTTGAAGAGGTGCAAATTGTAGAGGTAAGTTGTGAATAATGGGGCATCATTTAAGGGTGGTGTGTTGGTGGATATAGACCCATGAGACCGATATGTAGGTTATAGCAATATAGTTTTTCTTATCTTAGTTGTGTAGTTTCTCTTTGGGTGGTAAATAGATGTTTAGTGTATTTTTGACTTCTCCAGACTAGTATATGGCTATGTCTGGCCTTTTTTATAGAGTTGTATTTGGACCATGAGGTGTTATCTTTTGATTGCATGTACAATGAATTCAAGGGTAGGGGACCAATAGAATACCCTCTAAATTATCATAAAAAGAAAAACATTTTTTAAGGATACTAGGAACACCAAAAAATATAGTTTATATGAGAAATTCATGAAACTTTAAAAGTTTAAATTAAATATGCAACAAATTAAGTGAGAACCTGGTGAGAGCTTAAGGAGCGTCTCATTTTTGTAATCACCGACTATGTTTTGTACCCATCCATATAAATTATACTCGCCAAGACAAATATTACTTATTCCAAAACGTCCTTCTTGATCCGTGTTTATCCAAAATTGATAACCTTGAAATACAAGATTTCTTAGAGATAGTTCAAAAAAATTTCAGCACCTATATACAATATTTTCATGAAACATTACTATTTCTAATGTTATAATGCAAACACCAATCAATTAATGGATTCATTTTTCTTTTTCAAATAAGGATTTTATTCTTCTTAGAACAAAGATAGCCCATATTGTACCAACTAAATTACCTTACTTTCCTTTTTCCATGATCCCTTCTCACTAGGAGCAGCCAATCCTATATATGCAAAATTAGCAGGAAAGGCTTGTGAAGATATAAATCTGCAAACAATTTATTGGGGACCGATATTTTGAGTTAATATTTGAAAATATTAATCATAAACATAAATAACACATTATGAATCAATAAAAGGATTAAAACTACGATGAAAATATGGAGGGCATGCTATCATTAAACAATATTCCTAGATATGCAACCCTTAGACATTCTCAAGCAGCTATAACTCTTCTCATTTGAAAGAAAAATAATGCAAATAATTTAATATTTTTTGGTTTAGAGTAGAATTGGTAATGTTTTTCTATTATCTTACCACTATTCAAAGGTTTGATTATTGTGGGTTATCCTTATAATCTCCTCATTTGAATAAATTTAGGCCTCTTGCAGAAGTGGGGATTAGAGTCTCATACAACCAATCTTTCACTAATGAATCATTTAGTAAACTAGACCATGTATTAATGGAATTGTTTTTACTTCACCCTATGCTTATGAATTCATGCCCATAAAGCTTACATGACCCAAAGGTCATTTTATTTTAATGACTCTAAGATTATTAAACTCATAGTTGTTGTATAACAACTCAAAAAACTACTTTATATTGGTGGAAAATGAATTCTGAGGAGAAAGCATCCAAAGGGTTGTATATATATATATATATATGTGATGAAGGTAAACATCACTACATTTTAATCAAAAGTAGGTATATCTTTTGTAAAAAAATTCAAGAATTTTTTATTTATAAATTAAAAAAATCTCATCAATACATTAAAGTTTTAAGAAGATTATTTTTTATACATTTTGGAAAATTATATTAATTGGTATGGGACATAAAAATTATAGGTTTTGATACGATAGAAGATCATTTTTTTTTTCATTACAACATAATCACTAGTTATAGTAGGTGGTGAAAATTAAATCATTAGGGAATAATAAAACTACCAGTCCATCAAAAGTGATTAATTTATTATGATCTCTGTGGCATCCTATTTTGCTCTAATTCTTAGTTTTCTCTTTTTCTTACATAATTTATTAGTCTTTTTAGCTCCCTAAAGCATTTTAAATCTATGTATTTCCTTGTGAGACATGTAATTCTTCTTAGAAGCTTTGGATGCATTTCAGAGAGTTTTAGGAGATTTTATATAGTTATTTCATATGTTCCAATCTTTTCATAATAGTATAGGAAAATAAATGGTAGGAGAGGATTTTTAGTGGTATTTTTAGTTGTGAATAAATATGTTCAACCTCCTATTGCAATTTTGTGTGGCTTAGATCTTATATTATATTCCCTTTGGAGTATGTACGTGAGATTGAGCTCACATTTCAACTATCTCGTTTTACCCAAAGTGGGTTTCTATAAGATATACCCAAGTCTCCTATTTTCTTGTGGTGTTGTTTTCTCTTATTGTGAAATTCCTTGTTCATTAATGCTTACAAGTTCATTATTTAATGCTTTGTTTTTACTAAGATGAATTCCATCTATTGATGAATTTGGTGAGGTAAAACTAGACAAGTGTAAGGATCACCTGATAAAAGTTACTAATGATTTGATTGTAGTTCTTGAAATCATTGATGAATTGCTTCATTGTTGTTACATCTAAATTATAGCTTCCATCTCAACAATCACTCATATCTTTTAAGGATATATACTCAACCTTAGATTCTTGACCATGTGACCTAATAAATTTCCACATGATATGAAGAATCAACACTTCTTCCATTTTAGGGATAAATTTACCATCCAAATTGTCCTTGACTAATGGTTCTATTGAAAAAGGGAAAGTGAGTGCAAACAACAACTACAATAGGAATTGATTATGGGTAAGAGAAAATAGATATGTAACAAGAAAAAAAAAGGATTGAAAGAATATATCTAGCATTAGTACAAGAAAACATCATGTGAAGGTACTCACTAGAAAAAGTATTGGGCACACATAATGAAAATGCAAGCATAAAGAATGGAGTGTTGAGCACATATCATATAGAAGGAAGACAAAAAGTAGAAAGCATGAGGTGTTAAGTGCACAACATTGTATAGGTGGAAGATAAAGGAGGATACCAAGGGCTTCATATTACACAAGTGAATGAGTAAGGAGCACACCAAGGGTAACACATATAGATATTATCAACACTTGTAGGTTCTAACTTTCAAATTCACTCTTAAGCAACAAGTTTTAATTCCTTCCTTCTCTGAGTTTTTGAGAAACACCATAATATTCTTTCATTAAGTTTAGAAAAATCATCAAATATTGGATGTACATTCTCAAACACAAAATTTAATAGAAATCCTAGTGTACATGGAGTACCTATAAATCTTATATATTCAACACCTTAAGAAGGAGATTTTATCTTGTCTTGTAAGTCTAAATCAAACAATCAACAATGTTATTTTTCTCCTTGCTCTATATGTGAGACCTCTACTACTATAGAAAAGTTTATCCAATAATTTTTCAATTGTAAATATGTTTATAATTAATGTGGTAGGTAGTTTGAATGTCACTTGATGATAGTAATGATGTGTTGGTTTTGAATCCAACATGTTTTCTTGTTAATGCCAATAAATGCACTCTAATATAAATGCATGTGTGGTTATATATGCATACTTGGTATATGTATAATGCATGCAATGTATAAAAAATATTTATGACACATTATGGATGTATACTTTTATTCTAAAATTATATGACGGATTATTAATGGCATGCTTCAAAAAAATACACATTCAACTTTAAAATGTTCTTTGAAAATTGTTTCCTTGGAAATTCATAATGCATCTCTTGAGTTTTTGCACAAAAATGAATAAAACCAAGGTTCGACAATAGTTGATATCATTCACACTTGTGATGGATGAATCCTAGATTCTCATTTAAAAATCATATTTAATATATCTAAAGCAAACATCTTCTATCTTCTAACAACCACAAGAATTATAGATTCATGTTAGAGCATATTGCATATACATTTAATAGTTGAACTATAATCAATTTTTTTGTTTATATGCTATGTTGGGATATAATATAAGTAGCCTCTATTGGTCACAAAACTCTACCATTAGTATTAGATCTCATGAATAAATTGCCTATACTTTATTTGAGATGAATACTAATCTAGTTTTGATAAGTAGAGAGAATGATGAAGTTAATTACAAAGTCTCCTCTCATGCAAATGTAATAGTCTAATTTTGATTTATAAATATTTATGAGTATTGTATAGTCTTGAGGATATTTATTTGAATTAATTGTAAATCTTAAATTTCAATGAACTAGGAAACTATTTAACTTATGGTCCTAATTATGTATTTTAGCTAATTTATTACAATAAATGGAAGAATTAAAATTAATATTAGATTCTTGACAAAGATTCAAACAAAATAGAAAGAAAGAGGTTGAATTTGGAGTATAAGAAATAAATTCAAAATCCTCTCTCAAATTAATGATCTATGGTGTTCTATTGCAAATTAATGAGCTTAATTTTTTGTGAAATATAAGGTAAAACTAACTCTCATAGCTACTTTGAGTTCAATTGCGAGCTTAATCTTTTTTCTATAAAATTACAATAAAAATTAGTTTGTGGCACTCCAAAGGTTGTAGTGTGAGATCTAAAATAGAAACTACTCCATCAAAAAGATACATGAAAAAAATGACACAAATGAAATGAACCTCGCAATGGGAAGGGGTTTGAGTGCATAAAATTTAAAACCATTTAGAAATAAAGTAACATTCTTATCCTAGAATTTGTTAAATCATTAAACCTTCCTCTAAGATCTATAGGAGAGTAAACTAATAGAAAAAATATAGCAAAATAATATTAGCTACCAAAATTGATTATAAAACACCTTCATTATATATAATAGAGATGAAGCTAACAAAAACATGATATGTGAAAGTTAACTAAACTTGATATTACATGATAGATGGTAGAGAAAGTTCAACCTAATCTAGTATGATTACTGGATAGAGACTTAACTAAACTAACATAATAGGTGGTAAAGAGATTAATGTCATTTTTACCTTTTTCTCTTTGAACATTTAATTATTGAAATTACAAAAAAATAATGTCACTTATTTATCATAAAAAAATTGAGCACTTACTTATCTTGAACTAGTAATCTTCCAGAGATAGAACAACGTTGGTCTTCCTTTAAATAAGCAGTAGAATTGGGAAAAGAATATGGCCACATTGCTTGTTCACTAAGGCTCTACAAATATACACAATAAAAGTAAAATGATCACTATATTATTTTAAAATCTATGATATTTGAATTTAGCCAATGCTATATTTTTATAATTATAAATTATATATTATTATTTGTTAAATTCATTTAAGTGTTGTGTACCTGTTTCTTGGCATCATCCCAAAGTGTAGATGGGGTTTTAGGTTGTGGAGCTAAATTTAAGTGCACTTTAAATGGACCAAAAAATTTCTGCCAAGATTCTCCATTATCAAATATACAAGAATTGTTCCCAATGTAATGATCACTATGCAACACCTACCAAGTAATCAATAAAAAATAATGTTAGTTATATAATTAGATAATTTGACTATGTTAATACTAGGTCAATTAAAAAAAACAATTTTTTTAGAAAAGTAGTTGAACCATATAATCACCAAGGGAATAATTTTTATCAAACAACATTCAACTATTGAGGTTTGATACTCTAGGACATTTAAATGAGTTTTTCTAATTCTACTTCAATTTTTGTATTTAAATAAAACTTAAATTATAAAACTAGATAATCGTGAAATTTGTATTTTTATGTCAATTTTCATTTTTTTTGGGTTTACTTTGATGAAATAATTTAATGTAATTACATGATGACAAGTGGGATATTCAAATGTTAATTTTGATTTTTCTCTAGTATTTATCTATCTCCATTTACTTTTATTTATACACATTCTCAATATATTTGAGCTTATCCAAACCCCATTTGCACTTATTCATATATATTTTCTCTATTATTAGTTACACACTTCCATACATATAATACTTTCCTTGATGCCTCTTTCTATATCTCATACCAATCTCATGACACTCTTGATCAATCCTAAGTCACTTAAGATTGAATTTGAAATTTAGTTTTTCTAATTTAAAAATATCAATCCCTGCCCCTTTCCTACTAGCCATTGGTAATATACTTGGTAGACATTTGTGTGACTATTCATTAGATATCTTGGTATTTAAATACATTCATCTACAATGTGTATAAGCACAAAAAATTATCATTAAAGAAGGAAAAAAACATCCACATTATAAGGAGCATTCTTTGTAGAAATATTTATTGTTTTTTTATCGTCGCCCAAGGCTATAAGGGGTTGACTAAGGAGAACTTGACCCTCACAACTTAGTAACTTCCTTAAAGAATTTTTAAATACTGTTAGTCCTTACACATCATTAGATAATATCACACAAAGCTAGGTTACAAAAGCTTGTAAATTTCTAGATCGAATTTGTGCCTTAAAGATTAGTTCCATGCTATTGAGGTTATTGTAGTTACAAGATAGTCTACGAATCAAGGCCATTAATTTTTTATTATAGTAAATTTATTAATATACACATCTTCAACATTTGTATCCCATCATCAATTTGATAGCTAAGTACACTTATGCCCCTCATTTTATTTTACTAGTACATATCTCAAGTTATGCATTCCTAACTCCTTAATTAAAAACATTGTATATTTAATTATGCCTATATTTATGTATAAGGGATTCCATTCCTTACATTTTTGTCAATTCGACAATTACTTAGGAAACCTAATTTACCCCTAGAATTTGTTTTGTTATCATTAGGAATTTAATTTTTATTGCTTTATCAAATTTTTAGATTTAATTAGGGTTTCATTACCCTCTCATATTTGTACTTCATATGTTTTTTTAGGTTTATATGGTTTATTCACATAGCCTATCTTTTACACACCCTATTCACCCTTGTTGTAGTCTTTAGAATTTACATTTCATATTTTTTTCATATTTGATTAATAACTAATTTTAAAAAAAAAACTTTAGGTCATATTTTTTGTTTTAATCCTTTAGGGTTTTTAGGGTTTTGAGATCTATTTGTATGCCACAATCTATTTCCTTTCATCCACCCTTATGAAGGAATGCTCATTTGAATCTCCAAATAGTTCAATCTATTGATATCTATGTTTCCTACAAGTGAAGTGGCTACTATTATCATTGAGAATGAAAGTTAATATTATGATTGTGAGAAACATGTGACTCCATAAGATTTTGTGAATGATATTACTAATTTAGCTACTATTGAGGATCCTCCACAGTTAGTGAATATGATTCATAACATGTTTATTGGTAAACAACATGGATTAGAGGTTTTACAAGCCATGAAAGCCAATATAATTTATGATCACATGCTTATGATGGATATATTTATGACCGTTATCACTTTTATCTTATATATAGCTTGATCTTATGCTCTTTTTAAAACATTTTATAATCATCACATGTATATTCATTGTCCTTTCATGCTTTCAGAGATATTGCATTATATTGGGGGGGAGGGAAATGAATTTATCCTTATTATATTTTTCTTTCACCTCATCTTTATTTTCAAGCTACCTTATTATATTATGAAGGGCAATGCTTGACCCTTGATACATTATACTTTCATTTCCTTAACATGCTTCTAAAGCTATTATTTTATACTAGGGACATCATGCCTTATATAACATTTTATGTTCACATGATTTATTGTGTTCCTAGAATTGTCCTATCACATTGGGGGAATCATGCCTTCCCCTTCATATTATGTGCTCACATGCCCTATCATGTACATAAGAACCACATTAACAACACCATGCCTTCACTATATCCACATATATTATGCCTTTAGGGCTACACTATTTTTTTTCATTTTCCTATACTAGCGGAAAATTCATTTTATGTGCCTTGATGTTCTATGTGCTTACACACTTATATTTCTTGATTACTTTATTTTTTAATGCATTATTTTCTCTCCCTCATTTTATATACAACTAGTTGGAGGGGTGACATACTTGTTATGCCTTGCATAACCACCCCATTTTTGTTTTTGATCAAAATGGGTCCCCCTTGTGTTTGTTTTTGTCCTTGCTGCTTTGTTTGGGTCTTAGGAGTTCATTTTTCTCCTAAGTCCTTGTTTTCTTTGGTCTAGCGAAAGTGGAGTCGGGATAGAAATTGGACTTAGAACTTTCTGTAAAAGTTCCAAGTTCAGTTTTAGTTCCGCCCTTGTTTCGTGTTCTTTTTGTTGTCCATCGGTTAGTCTTGTGCTCTTGGGTCCATTTCTCCCTTGAGTTGTTTGTCGTTCTTTGTGTTTTTTTTTTTTCCCTGGTGGAAGCGAAACTAGAATGAGAATTGAACTTTGAACTTTGTAAAATTTTTGAACTTGGTTTTTGTTCTAATCCCACTCCCACTTGTTGGCTTCATGCTTTGTTGTTGTTTGTGTCACAGTTGGGTCCGGTTTTTTTGTTTCGGTCCCACTTCCTGTTGTTCTTTTGTCTTTGTCTCGTGTTCATTCCTTGGTTGGGAATGGAACTAGAATCATAACTAAACCTAGAACTTTGTAAAAGTTCCTGGTCTGGTTTTGGTTCCAACTCTGCCCCTGTTTCCCTTTTTTTGTTTGTCAGTTGTCCTTTTTGCGGGACCGGAACTAGAACTGGCGCTGGGTAGGAAACTTGGTGAAAGTTTCTTGTTTTGTCTTGGATTCGGGTCTGTGTCCACCCTTCCTTTGATGTTCACGAGAGTTAACTATTCATTTTGCGTCGTTCTCTCCACCCTCGACCAACCACATTTATGGCATTAATTGTAGCCTCCTCACACACGCGAAATAAATTTAAAATCTTAATTGAGGTTAACTGGCTCATTATCATTACTGTTTAAGTCATTTTAGTGAACCATAGCCAAGTGAATTGCAAGAATAGTGTGATTTGATTGCAAAGGCGTGTTGGTGATCGAATCTTTGTCAATGTATCGACCTTTCCTTGTTGGCAGTTTGAGGTAGGGTCTTTTCCCGCTCTTTTCTTGTTTTCTTTGTCATTTCGTTTTCGTGTTCTTGCTCGTTTTGTTTTGGGCGCGTTGATAGAATATTTTTCTGTCAATCTTCGCTCTTTCCTTTATCTTGTTGGTTTTTGTTTTATCTTTTCTATTTTTTGTTTTCTTTTCTTTCCGTTTTGTTTGTTTTCCATTTTGCTGTCACTTTCGTGACATGTCTGTTTTGTCGTGCCCTAGTTTCTAACTAGGGTTTCATCATGTTGGATTCTCCATCCGTTAAATGCGGTATCGGGACATAATAACCCGACCAAAATAACCCTAGACAAAATAACCCGACAAAATAACCCAAGGACAAAATAACCCACGGTCATAATAACCCATGGACAAAATAACCCATGGTCAAAATAACCCATGGACAAAATAACCCAAGGTCATTTTAGATCAAGCTAGTAAACTAGAAATGACATAAAATAAATTATAAATATGATTGTGAGGCACCATAGAGGCTATTCAGGTCATTTTTAGACCATATATCCATTATATACCCCTAAAATAGCCTTAAAACACCTTTAATATGCTTAAATAACCTATAAAATGATAAATAATTATAAAAATAAAGGCAATTTCGTGGGAATAAGTTGATTATTTTGAAGATACATGGATTGCCAGACTAACCAAAAGAGGCAACAAACGATCACCCAAGTTTCCAATCACAATGTGGAATTGCTATTCAACTACTCAAGATGATCTTTCCATAACCAATAATACAATTGAGGGATGGCACAAAGGATTTAGTGAATTGCTTCAAACACACAACTTAGTTTGGAAATTCATCAAAGTAGTGAAAAAAGAATAGAGTCTCCAAGAGAATAGAATAGAGAAATATATGGCTAGATACACTGGGCAACCAAGCAGGAAAAAATACCGTGAACTCAAAGAAAGGCTAAAAAGATTGGTTGATGGTTATGACAACCATAACATTTTAGATTATATAAGAGGCATCGCTCATAATTTGACACTTCAATTGAAAATTTGAATAATAAAGTTTTTTTAGCAACATAAATGTAATTTATAAATTTTGTTTGCCTTTTTCTATATTCTTATGGGGATATTTTGTCCATGGGTTATTCTGACCATGGGTTATTTTGGCTTGGGTTATTATGACCTCGGGTTATTTTGTCCTTAGGTTATTGTGACCAGGTTATTTTGATGCCTTGATTTTTTTTTGAGTCGACATGTCAGGAAAACTAGGGTTTGCTTGATGACTTGTATGAAATATCCAACCTTAGGGCTAAAATTGGTCTTTATGTGATTAAAGGGTGAATTAAGCCCCTTTTGCGTTTCCCATTGTTAACCCATGTGACTCAGGTCCTTAGGTTCATGTGACCATGTCTTCAAAAAAGAAGAAGAGTGCTCTATTTTTTATGTTAAAACTGGTGGAAGCGGACTCAGGAACATACTCGTCCCATGGGTATTTACATTTTGGTGTTCATTCCCAAAATGGCCCTGCTTTCGATTATTGTTGGCTTTGGTCTTTGCACTGGCCCTTTAGCGAAAGTAGAACCAAAGTGGAGATTGAATTGGGAACTAGCAATTGGTTCCAGGTTTGGTTTTCGTTCTGATCTCGATTCCGGTTTCATCCCGATTATGATCCCTATTCCACTTTGTGCTAAAATGGTTTCCCATGCCTTGTTTTGCTTTGGTTCCACCTTTGGTTAATATCAAATTTGACTAAGTATGAAATTTGGTCCCGAGGAGGTAGAGAAGAGGGTAATAGATGATGTATTGTTTCTTATGCTTTTTTTTTCATCTAATACGAGGTTTTATTGCATAAGTAAGACATGTTAGGAGCATTGGAGGAGGCTTCTCAAAGGAGTCAACCGATAGAAAGCTCAAGACAAGGAGTCAAACCCAAAAGGATAAAGGTGGAGCAACTCCCTTATACCCTGAGGTACAAACACATGGAAGCTACTCTTGTGGCTAGTAAGGTGGACTCTGAATGGGCGGACATCACTAATACCAACCTGGGCCCACTCAGTTATGATTAGTTTCTTTTGGAGACCTTTGGTGAGGAGGTAACATGGAGGAATCAAAGAATTGTTTAATCTGGACTGGCACATGTTTCCCTCTTCCCTGTATTCGTTCAATCTATTAAGTTGATAATTACTGTAGCTGGAGCATACAACCCTGCCACCACACAATGTGTGGATTCACAGGGAAATATTATCATCGACTTAACACCACAGATGATAAGATTTATGTTCAATGCACCAACTCCACAAAATCTCAAGCAACTCAATGAAGCAGAAGCATTGAAGTTGTACAGTGACAAGAAGGAAGCTAGCCAGAATCATATGAACAAGACTTGGATGAGAGTTGAGAAGAAGTCTTTAGCTAAGCTTCCTAATCAGCCTAAAAGGGTAGAATTCTACAAGGAGATTGTAGATATAATAATGATGCTCTCTAGAGTATTTGGGAAGAGGGATGCCTCTTAGTTTAAGGAATGGATGTTTCCATTCATCCAAACTATCCTAGATGGAAAACAATAATTTGACTGGCCCATGATTGTGTCAAATTGAATATACAATCATATGCTTAGAGTGAGAGAAACCAAGAGTTTATTCATGACCTCTTATGTGATCTATGCAATAGCTAGAAGGGGTATCTTTCTAGGATTGAATGTAGTAGGTATATTGGGAGAAGCCCAAGGACAAAAAATATGGGATCATTATGACTAGCTCACCTTGCAGACCTCAGAGGCACACTACATGAGGGTTAATGATGCATTTTTATTTTTCATCATAAACCGGCTAACAAGAGATGTTGGTTATAGATTGAGTAGAGAGGCTATGGATTTCATTGCAGAGTGGGGACATTGGTATATCCAATACCCAAAATTTACCTATTTTAGGCTGGCTGGTTTTGATGGCCACCCCCATCTATTGCCTAGGTGTTGTAGCAATAGGATAGTTTTAATGGAGTTCATCTATTAGGCTTTGAGGGTCAACTTCAAATTTGGTAACAAACACAAGAGTGGTTGTCACAAGTTCACCATGAAGTTGGGTAAGTATGGTTGTGCACATGATGTGGCAGCCAAGGCAAACTGTGAGGAGCTGATTTATTTGAAGTTAGGTTTATACACCTCTAGGAAGCATTTTGATCCTAAACACAAGATGCATGGTTTCTCCCCACTATTTTTGACAAGCACTTTAATCTGTTGGAGGATTTTTGGATGGACTTACAAGATGATTATCATCTGAGGAGAAGAAACTTTGAAAGATTTCCTATCCCACTCATGGTTGAATATGGGGTAAAGGAAGAAATCCTTGAGACATTATCAGATGATGGGGTGACATTGGATCCTCAATATGATGATGAAAGTATAGGCACCAAAGACCTTGATCTAGTGGATTGGAATACTGAGGATTTCATTGACATAAATCAGATTGTAAGGTCGGTGTTGGGTAGGAGTATTCAATGGGTTGTGATGAGAACTAAAGAACTAGAGGCTCAGACCTCCAAAAAGAGAAAGGTTGCAGGAACTACCCAATATAAGAGGAAAAAAAGAAGAATGCCTCCTAAGGAGCCCTTGGAAAATTTCCCTCCCAATTATAGAGAGGAAACTGCTGCTCAGGATCTTACTGAAGCACAGGGGGAGGAGGTTGCAATGGAACCTGGTGCCTCAACATCTATTGTAGGAGAGGCATCAACTCAACCTCTTATCATGGAGAACCAAGTGAGGAAATTCCTATGGGAACCCTCCATAAAGAAGCTGAATCCTTGAAGGAGAAGGAGCTTGAGGTGGAAATTCATGATATTGAGACTAATTCTGAGGCTACTCCATCTGACAAGGAGACTCATATGATTGCTTCTCTTGATATAACTGAGGATTCAGGGACTGAGCATGTTCTGACAGAGAAAGATCAATGGAAGTTGTTTGAGGATGCAAAAAGGGAAGCAGATGCCAAGGCACAAGCTGAGGCACTAGCTAAACAAAAGGAGATTGATGCTAAGGCACAATCTGATGCATTAATGAAGCTGCGAGAATTGGATGCTCAAGCCAAAGTTGATGAATTGGCTAAGCAACAACAACAAAGAGAGCAGGAAATCAAAGATAAAGATGAAAGAGATAAACTGAGAATGTTGTAGAAAATCCATGATCTTGAGGAAGAAAGAGCCAAGCAGAGAAGAGAAAGAGAAGCCCTTGAGGCTAAATTCAAGGCTGTAGAAGCAACACAGAAAATAAAAGAGGAAGCAAAGCACCTTGAAAGAGAAAAGGAGGTTGAAGAGCTTTCTTTATATGAAAATAAATCTAAAGAGGCATGGGACTTGGTCAAGGAGCTTGAAAAACAGAGAGACCATGTGTATGAAGAAAAGAGATTGGAAGAAGAACGTATGGAAAAGGAGTTGGAGTCTAAAAGGTTGCAAGAACAAAAGGATAAAGAAGAGTCTGAGAGACTTGCACAAGAAGACGCACAAAGGGAACAACATAATGTGCAAGAGGTTGATTCTCAACCTAGGAACACTATATTGCAACCATTATCTTCTGCCACTGCTACCTCTTCTTCAACAGAAGTGGTCACTTCTCCTACTACTCCTACATGGTTGAAGCTTGATTTAGTTAAGAAGTAGATAGTTCAACCTCATCCTCTCAATTGGGATGAGATGATGAAGGAGATTGAAAAGGAAAGACCTAAAAAGAAGGCCAGAGTTCTTCACTTGACCAAACTCACACATGCAGGGGAAATTATTGTTGAATGTGCAATTCTAGTGGTGGATAAGGATAGAGAGGACATGCAGATAACTAATTATCAATTGGTTTCTATTAATTTGGGAAGACCTACGAGGACCAACAGATGAACTTAATTGATATTGTATATTTCTCCACCAAATCTAGAATGATTAAGGACAAAAAAAAGAAGGATGAGCTTAAGAACCAATTGGATTAGTTGCATAAATTCCTAAAGGATGTCTCCACTCTAGTGTCTCAACAAGCTATTTCTCTGGAAACCCCGGTCTTACTGAGTAAGGAGGAAGCTGATGACTTGGTACAGATGAGGAGTAAGGTAGGGATGCTTGATAGGTGGATTGATAGACTCAATCAGGAGGTTGATGAGTTGCTAACTGATGGTTTCAAGATTCATAAGGAAGCACTTGAGCTAGTAGGTGAGATGAATTAGCATGTTGAAGTACTAGAAAAGAAAGATGAAGAATACAAAGAATATGTCAAGAAGCTTAAAGACATCAGCAAAATGCCCAAAACAACTCTCCTGGAGCAGTCAATTCTTGAGGAAGGAAATGCAGATTTTATTGAGAAGACTGTGAGCATAATAAGATTAAAATCCAAGTTCATTTATGAGCATAAGAATGAGGTTCAAGAAGCAAGCAAGGATTTGAACGAACGGATTGATGAATTGGAGGAAGTAGTTGCCATTCTAGTCAACGTGGACATCCTAGTCAAAGAGGATCTTCCTTTGGACAAGTTGAAGGAGCAGTGGAGTAGTAGATTTGAGGAAGTGATGCAAAAGGAGGATAATGGAGAAGACTTGCTATTGGAAAAACTCATGGACATCAAGGATGAGGTAAAGGCTGCTAGAAGAGGACTAATTAAGTTGAAGGATATGTGGGAATTCACCTCAATAGAGTTGAAGAGGATCAAATTTGGGGATAGTTGGTTAGATGGGCCTGATTTGGATGTTCTTCAAGAAATGTTCTCTAGTTATGATGAATATCTCCTTGAACATGCAACGTAGGAGTGAGCTGGCAGTAGAACACTCTCTTCTTGGTAGACAACTTCTTCTCTTCTCCTACTTTGCAGGATTTTGACACAAGTTGGACTCAAGCTCTCTTCTACCAATTCCACCTTCTCTCTCGGATGTCAAAATTTTGTGCAACAAAGCAATCAAGCCTTGTAATTGAAGATCAACGGTCTAGTTCCTTCATGCAGTCTTGGTTCCTTAATTTGTGGATCTAAGTTTCTGATTGAGAGGAACTTGCACATGGCATGTCTATATGTGCTTTTAGGCTCTATTTTGTAAAGGTTAGCTAATTGAAGCAAGATTTTCCACCTGATGATAGTAGATAGGAATCATAGTCTTAGGATTTTACGAATTGTTAGCAAGATAATTTAAAAAGTTCAGTTGAAATTGGATACTCTTTTTATAGTTTTTATATAGTTTACATGTTAAAGTTTGAACCTTTTTTGATAAGATTAATGAATTATAATGAATATGTATGCTAGTGAGTTGTTGTACCTAAATGTTTTCTATTTGATGCAAATCAATAGAGGAAATTGAATTCAAGATCATCTCATTGAATTATCTATGAATGAAATTGTTGTTATGTCTATTTGATTTGTGTTTTAATGACGAGTGAATGGTTTGTTTCAAATTTTGAAGTAAGTTTTGGTGAATGGTTGTGATCGTTGAATTAGCACTATGAATGTATGAAATGGTGTAGATTATTCTATGGATTGCATCATGTTGTGGTTTTGGTTGGATAAAGAAACACTCATTATTAATGTGCATGTCTAGTTATTAAGAAGTTTTATTCATGATTTACTATTCTGAAGCTTTGATCTATCTTTTTTTATATTCTTGCTAATGATTAGTTGATCCAATGTAGTTTTATTCCTTATTACTAGCAAAGGCCCCTTGAGCATTATAGTTACATTAACCATTGAGCAATATCAACATAGTTGAGAACCAACTACCAAGACCTTGGGAGTTAGATTACTATATGTTATCTTTCTTTTTCAGGAGAAATATAATAGAGATATTCTATTTAATGTTGTGATGTTTTGACCATCAACAATACTGTCACTAACAATATTATGCTAATATTTCAGGGAGTGTACTATATTTATTGGCCATGCTTAAAATGTGATACCACTATTTTTTACCACAATGTGTGGAGTATTTTAGTATGAATTCCTATATAGGTCCCTATAAAGCACTCAAATAAAGGAAAGAACCACTAGGAAATTGAGATGGATCCATTGCTTTAGATGGACCCCATAATCTTTTATTTATTAATATTTACTTTTCATGCATGGATTAGAATGCTCATACACTTTGAAATGCATGCTCATTTTAGGATTCACAAGCATATCAACGTGGGGTTGAAATGGAATTCTAAAATCTCCATAACCATGTCAATTCCCATCTAGTTTTGGGTCCAGGTTGATAGAATGAATTAATTGAATTATATAATGACAAGTGAAAATGTTGTGCTAAATTTTTCTCTTTCCTCATCCCTACCCATCCTTATTTATTGTTCCATACATGCATTTCCATATATTCAACTTTATCCTAAATGTACATTCCCAAGTGCTCATGTCTCCAAATTAGAAGATTGATAATATCCTTTGTCAGGATTGGAATATCCTTGATAATTTTTAGGAGGTGATTATGTGACACTTGCTATCTGTGATTATGTTTGTAAAATTCCTAGCCAATGCCAAGATTGATGATGAGGTGGATCTAATCATTAAAAAATATCTAAATAATTCGACTAGCTTGTAATGTGTATGCGATTGTGAACCATACATGCAAGATTGTGAATCACACATGCAACATATTGTTAGTTTATAACCTCTCTAGAAGGGTTCCAATCATATAGTGGGATTTCTTGGGCCACCATACTTATTTCCATCATTTTAGGCACCGCTCTAATTTGAATACATAAACAACCATGCACAAATTTAATAGCTAGCTTGTGTGGCTATCTACTCAACATTTATGTCTAATACTTCTTTAGCTAGCTTGTGTGGATATTACATAAACAACAATGTACAGATTCAATTTTACTTGACATTTATGTTATATGTATTTAATTATATGATGTGAAAAACATATGTTATGTAAGGTGTATAAGAGAATCTATGATATTGTAATACGTGTAAGAGATTTTATGACACATGTAAGAGCATGTCAAAGGTTACAAAGTGGACTAGGAATCTTGACCCACTTATGATGTATGTTATGAAATGTCATGGAGCATATTTGAATGGAGAAAATGGGTCCAATATGGAGAGTGGGTTATGAGAATTTTTACCATGGTATTTTGGGACCTTGTGGGATCCCACAATATTCCCTTTCAATAATTTTTTGGACCTCCTTAAGTCTATATATTCGGGCTTGGGATGGAAGCATTATGCACATATATTTCATGGGTTATGTTATTGGTTTTCATCACATGAGCATTCATCTTATTGGAAGGCATGAAGCCTTATAGTGTACTGTAACATTATTGTATTTAAGAATACATTGATTTTGATGCTTTGGAAGCTAATTTTTTTCTAAATTATATCTATGTCGCATAAATGATTGTTTCTTCTTCCACTTCTTCTCTCCCATTATTATTATATTTAGATAAAAAGGTGATAGCTCACCTATAGATAATAAAATTAGAAATTACAAGTCTGCACAGATGCATAAAAGCCATCCTCAAGCTAAAGATTTAAGCATATACAAAACTAGAGTAGCTAGGAGGAAAACATGAAAAATAAATTAAATGGAGATAGTGGAGGAAGAAGCCGAGGTCTTGAATGTTTGTTAAGGAGACACTAGATCTAGAGTGGACGTGGGGGTAGGAGAAATAGTGAAGGGCCGAGGAAGAACATGGTGAAATAGAAATCTAAGATCTGTGAAGACCTCCACAATTTTTTTTGACAGATTCTCTCCTAGTTGAGCATTATGCGCAAGTAAGGCATGCTTGAAGACAACCTCATAGTTGCTAGTCAGACTAGTCTACAAAGCTTTAAAGACATAAGGGACTGCATGGAATTCATTCACAGGGGAGTAAACCCCCTAGTGGAGCCTCACCTATTGCTCTGTTATATGTAGTAACAACTTCACAATAGGTGGCTAACAGGAGGAGATAGTTTTGAATATATCTATAGGCTAATACATCTAGAAATTATGTATCCTGTGCCAAATAAATATAGTTTGAAAGGAAGAAGGAGATAATATGATAATAGAACTTAACACCCTCTTGTCCCCTTTAAGAAATTCATCACCTAAGATAATCTTGAAGGCATGTAGATATGCCTATTTCTCGCCATCTCACTGAAGCTGATAGGTTGCAGATCAAGACAAAGATGGTATGAAAGAAGTGGCAAGTTGAGGCCCTAGATAGAAAGAGACTCATGATCAAGTGTACATGATAATAACATACTATCATCTTAGTTGCAAGGTATTTGCAGGCTAAGGGTGATAGTGCAACATAATATGACATTATTATCTGGAGGCTAATGGTGATAGTTGAACTATTTTCCTTGAAGATGTGTTACCAAAAAAATTCTTTTGGATTAGACCTCTTGTCATACTCTAAATATGACATTATTATTGCTATATATCTTTAGTGTCATTTTCATTTACATATATGTGTCCATATTATTTCTTTTCAACTATATTTTAGATACAATTAAAAAAGATAACTTTTTTTCATATCTAAAGGTCCTCTTTTGTCTTAGTCTTTCATTTACCCTCTATTTATTAGAAGAAGTTCCCAACCATTCTATATACTTATCAATATTAGATGCAATATATCTCTTAGATGTTCTAACAGTGATGAGATACATGATTATTTAAGATGGTAAAAACAGATTAATATAACACAATTTTTCTTATTACGATATAATCATAATATTATTTATAATTACTTATAATATATTAATTCCAATAATTCAATTATTATAGACAAATATTTTTAATAAAAAATTAAGAAAGAAACTTTAAATTGTTAAATAAAGAAATACAAAACAAAAGAAAATTTAAACACTCAAAATGAGCTATACCAAACCTATACATATCAACATTTAATAGGGAGTAAAATTGAAAGAAAAAAAAGATATATATTTTTTCATATGCTT
>VDFB02077245.1:0-25329 GCA_007258455.2 Sequoia sempervirens
ATGTTACCATTGTTCCTATCATGCTTCCAAAACCATGTTCACTCATTCAATTTTTTCCTAAGTCTAAACTTGTCGCTCTTCCTCATGGTTCTTGATACCTTATCGGGCTTTGACGAGGTTTTCACAACCCCTCTTTGGCCCAATACTTCAAATTGAAGCTTTAGAGTTCGTTGTTTTGATCAAGTTTTGAAAGCGGCATTGAAGGCTAACAAGGTTCTCACAACCTCACCAAGCATTGAATAAACAGTGGAAAGCTAAATTGTAAAAGAAGAATCAACATTGTTTCAAAACTTTTGCTAAGTTTCAAAACCTTTGTTGGTCTCTGATAGGGTTTCAAAAACCTACCCATTCCTTCAAATTAAAGGACTTTTTGAGTGGGATTTTTAGATAAAGTCAAATTTTCAACATCCAAAGTTCATTAAGCAATAAAAATGGAGGTTTCCACAACCAAGTCAAATTTTGATGAGGTTCTCAAAACCTCATCGAGACCTAATATTGTTTCATTCATTGATATTTTACAAGTGTTATTAACAGATGACAAACAGTATCAAAGAAAGAAAAATCCATTCATGAACATTTAACAAAAATAGGAGATCACCAAATCAACTACATTAAAATAAACCACAACTCATTGAAATTCACCATGGCTGTAGAAGTAGAAAAAGAATGCATTGAAGGAAAATGTAAACACATTGGACAAAAGGGAAGAATACCAAATGTATGCAAAAGATTTTATATATATATATATATAATGATTACATCAAAAAGGAGCATTTTAGTACATTTCTTTAGATGCATAGAGTAAACACCAAGATTCAAATCCCCTCCACCATTTTCTACAACCTCTCAATTTGGGTTGCTGAAAAGAAGTTTTCATTTAATTCCATGAAATAGGAAAACAACCCCATATCATTCTATTCAAGATCAACGTGAAGGAGGAAAATTGCTTCTTTGGTACATGCTCATGTTGGAGAGCTATGTCAATGTGCCAGGGTGATCCCACAATACTGGTTTACAATTTTTAGGAGATCCTAATTTTTGCTGAAATCACATAATTTTAGAAAATATAATGATTTAAGCCATGAAAAGTTTCATTTAAAGGATTCCAATTGAAGAGGGTTTGATCGAACTACCTTAGATCAAACCCCCTTGGATAGAACCCTACTAGTTTTAAACCATACTTATAATGGAATCTCCTTTACACCTATCAAAATATTGATAAAAAAACACTTTTGATTTACCTTTTGGGGGATCAAATGAATTCATTTTTATTTATTTTTTGTAATTATGTAATCCTTATTATAAGCTTCCCTAAAAGTATAATTTTAAATAAATTTATTTTTATAATTATATTTATTTTTTATTTCTTGTGAATGTAGGTTTTTCACCGAAAATCAAGCTCTCTATTCTGCACACGTGAAAAAATAGTAGATTATCAATTTTTTTTTTGAAAAATATCATTGCACTAGATATTAAAGTCCTTGATCCAACAAAAAAAAAGAGTTTCGATACATACAAAAAAAGTTATGTTGTATACAATCCACCTATGTCTGAATTGTAATTAGTTTGACTTCAAAACTTGATTAAGGAAAAAATATGAACAATAAAACACTATGAAACCAAATGAAAGTGCTAGATATTGTAGATACAAATCTAAATTTGAAAAAATTATAATTTTATCTTTCATGGAAAAGAGGTTATGTTGTATACGGTGAGCATCACTCCTTAAAAATGGTGTTTACTGAAAAAAAAGTTTTCAAAGGAGATGGAAAAAGAAGTGCAATATGATTCCAATTTTTTTGAAAAATATATATTTAGAATCTATAGAAAAAATCACAAATCACTAGTTTGCATCATCTTCAAATTCCTCATGGTTTAGCCGCTATAGGTGCCCAAAAGTAAAGATTTAGTTAGAAAAATTCAATTTAGTGTCTAGTTTGGCCAAAAATTGTAAACCAGTATTGTGGGATCACCCTGCAAATGGCATCTCAAACCAAGTCAAATCTTGGGTATTCACTAAGGTGAACCCTAGAGCTACTTCTACCCTAGCCAAGTACATTGTTCTGATTAAACACTCTACAACTCTAATGCACCATTCTAGTCTCCCAGACATGTAGACAATATTATGTAGAAATCATTCTAGGAGCTCAAAATTATGAATAGGCACTTGGGAAAGAAAATTCTCCTGAATAATCTTTTTAATAACTCCTTCCTCTATGTCACTTTCGATGATGAACATTTCCTTGAGATGGTCTAAGTACCCAAGCTACACAAAATGCTTTCAATGGATAGAAAATCATTCTTAGAGGTGGCATCACTAGAAGTGCTTGACATCCTAAAATGTTGGAATTGATATGAAAAAATGAAAATAGTTACTCCAATTTGTAGATGAAAAAGTAATCTATCATGTTTATGAGGAGAATTAAGGGAAGGCCCCTCTAGCAAGAACTAGCAATGCAAAGGAAACTACAAGCTATCTTGAATTAAATGAATAGAGCACATGATGTGATGAAATTTGATAGATTTTTAGTTCAACGAGCCTTAGTATGGAGACGAATTTGCTTAATTAATTCAGTTCACATGAGTGCAATCATAGGAATATGTAATTAAATGTATAATTTAGAAGTTGTAGGCCACCCCCAAATACCAAAAGCCACAGGGCTTATATATAAGAAATGATGGTACACTCACCTATCAAAATCAAATTGATTGAAGCAATGTAATTATGATATTTTTAAAATAGCCATAAATGCTCTTTGGAATTTGTTATACAAGGATTAGGTGATGAATTATGAAATATTCACTTGAAAATATGGCAGTTATTCTAACTGAAAAATCCAAGATTAGGGGCTTATAAATTTATGTTTTGTGGATTGAAACACAAGGTTCAAACTTTGGTTTTCTAAATTTCACTTTGAATTTGTTTTGGTTCCAATTTTTTTCTTTATCTATGAACATTGAGGTGTGAACATAATACTAATGTCTTGATATGAGTCTATGAACATAAATAGATAGTTGAAGTTCTTTCCTTTTTGAATTGAATAATTCTTTGTGAACATTATGTTCATTTGATTTGGAATTAAATTAAGTTCTTTATGAGGAACTATTTTATATGCTATTGAAATCTTGATCTTTGTGTTAAGAGATTGATGGTATTCATTCTAAGTTTGTCATGTTGATTTCATAGATATGAATTAATGTTAGTGTGCCTTTCTTTCTTTTTGGTCAAATGCATATCCATTAATGGTTAATCAAACCATTTGAGGGAGTTGTACCTCATCAAAATTCAGAGGAAGATCACCAATGAAATGGTGATCTCTCCTTTCTATTAGGAACTTTTTATTTATTTAGTGGGCTATGGAGTTGGTAATCGATACATTTATATAAAGACAAATCTGTTTATTAACAATTTTTTGGCGACTCTACTAGGGAAGTGAATGAGACATTACAATAATTGCCTTGTTATGAATCAATATGGTTTTGTCACACAAAAATGCTTTCTTGTATTACAGTCGAGTCTTGATTGGATGTTGTAGACACCTAAAATTGGTCTAGAGAATTTAATTGATTGAATACAATTTATTTGATTAATTAATCTTAAATTCTTCTACTTAGTAAATAAATAGAAATATTTATTTATATTAAGTTCATTTACTAATTCTTCTATTTTCTTTCTTAATTAAATAAACAAAATTAAAAACTTTGTTTTATTTAATTATTATCATTTTCATCATATTATTCCTTTCTTAATTAAATAAACAAAATTAAATACTTTGTTTTATTTAATTATTATCATTAATATTTCTTCTATACTTTATCTATTAATTCTATCTTAAATTAAATACACAACTTCAATAATTTGTGTTATTTAATTACCTCATCACATTTCTTCTTAATTAAATAAAGATATTTTAAATCTTTTATTTAATTATCATTTTTTCTTTTATTTTAATAAACAAACCTTATAGTTTGATTTATTAAATTAATTATTCCTCTATTTGCTAAATTTAAATAAATTAAATTTATATAAATTTATGCATAAATCTTTACACTATTCACTGACCAATAAAATTAGATTTTTTAAATCTAATTAATGCAACTTCCATTCACGGGAAGAGCTTCAGGGACAAACTTGCAGGAAGTCCTCTCAATCTTCTTCCATCAATCCTCCCTCTCTTCTTGCCTGGTGTTTTCATGGGGAGGAACAATCCTCCATGATCAGCTCCTTCTTATCATCCCATGCCTTTGGATTCTCCAGATGGAATCACAACCCCTCATCCCGTATCCCTGTACAATTGTACTGCCGTGAAAGCTATAAATACAGCTCTTTGGCTACAGGAAATGGATCATAACTTGTGTAATTTTACTCTGCAGGTTTTCCAAGCATCCAAGCATTCAAGCAATCTTGTTTTAGGATCAATCCATCAAGCATCTAATCAAGCTTTCTTTAGTATTTCATAGTTTACAATTATGGCTGTTTACAGTAGTTTATTTCTCATGAATTTTACTGTAGAATCATCTTAGTTGCATTATAGAATCATAATAACTTAATTCTCATTCTCTAAGTGTCATTACAATAGTTTAATTAGCTTACAAATTTGAGAGCTAAGTAGGTTTGAGCAATCTTTAGAGTTAGAGAGCAATAGGATAGATTTCTGAAGCTTTTCAGTTTAAATTAGTTTAAATTCATTAAGTTTTAGATGCAATATCTTATTTAGAAGTGTAGATGCATTGTTTAACTTGTTTTCCCCATTCTACCGCTTACAGATTGGCGCCCACCATGGGGCCTAACCCCCTATTTTGCTAAATTTTTGAAAATTGTGTCCTACAGGTATCGGCGTGAAAGTTTTCGCGGGATCGTGAGTTTTTGCAGTGCGCCGAGTTACTGTTTCAGCGCGCCAGGTTATTGTTACAGCGCTCCGGGTCACTGTTCCAGCGCGCCACGTCACTATTCTAGCGCACCGGGTTTATACTTCAGCGCGCCGAGTCACTGTTTTAGCGTGCCACTTCATCGTCTTCAAAATCATTTCTTTTTATCTGGATCCGACGCATCCGCGGCCAGATTCTATTTCTGTCTATTTTCTTGGTTAAAATTTACCAATCCTAGGATAGAAATGGTTAAAACTTATCAATCCTAGGATAGAAATGGATAAAAATTGATCAATCCTAGGATAGAAACGTCATATTTATTTTGTGGTTTAAAATTGAACATCATGCTTATTATGGAGCAATATCTCCATATAGAGTAAATCACTTGTCTTTTGGGTTTTAAAAAGAACAACATCTTTGCTGTGATTGGGTGATAGGTTTATGCTCTCCCCTTAACTGGGTGCATCAGAATACCAGACTCACCATTACTTTATGCATTTTAAAGCTTTCTTAAAACCTTTAGACAGGCCTGCTGTAGTGGGAAAAAGTACTCACCTCTGAGGGCGAACGAGGTGAGACGGCCAAAACCATGGCATTCCAACCCACTTTGCAAAATTTACTATGTGAACAGGGGAAATCCTCTTAGCTGGAAGTCGCGGATAACCATCCCAAAATCTTTGGTTTTAAAGATTAGGTCTATAGAGGAGTTTATCATTTCCGCTCACGACGAAACCCACATCTAAGAACCTAGAAATGAAGCAAAACTGTGTTTCTAAACGTTATATTTCAGTGATTAGAGGCGGGGAAAGATCTACCCTCAAGCACTCATATAATTGCCAAGAATTTGTTTGCTCGGGGGATCAGGTATCCATTTAAGATCACTTTCACGATGCCTTTCGAAAGGCAAGCAGGCACCCTCTAGGGGGTGACATGGCTGTGTGAGTCGACGCAATTCCAAGCTGTGGGCCGTTCGAGTATATAACGATGACCTTTTATCTCTAGGAGTGAGTCTATCTGAAGTGTTTTATCTTGTTATCAAACCAGTGAAAATCAAGAAGAATCATTGATTCTTGAGAACATACACTATTTTTTTAGATTATAGGGTTTTTAAGGACAACCATTCTATTCTTGTTTGCTGTGTTTTCTCTCATTTAATTCAGATAAGATCATCACAAGAAAATCTTCAAAATCAAAACATTTGTGGAATTCTAATGATTCGAGATTGGGTATCCACCAAGTTTGTCAAGAAATCTCTTGTCAAACGAATCAAAAAACCAAAGAAAACACTTGCATACAAACAACTTCTAAGAAAGCAACGATTTCTATATCAAAGCAGGAAAGTTCTACTCCAACATAGGACTTTTATTCATAGGTATCATGATTTCTCTAGAGGTTATACAGACGATTATGCTGTAGCTCCCTTAGATTCACAAGCATTTTATGAAAGAAGAGCTCTTAGACAACACCACAATCACAGTCAAAGAATTCATCCAGAATACATTCCACAACCAGCCATACAATACGATACCAGACCAAGTGAGTTTCATAGGATAAGATAGTTTCTGTCTTAGCACCTCATGGTTCTGTTTTAGCGCGTCAAGTCTCTGTTCCAGCATGTAGCTCCTCTATTTTAGCACTCACAGTCTCTGTTTTAGCACTTTCGGTCACTGTTCTAGCACGTAGCTCCTTCGTTTCAGCGCGTACAGTCTTTGTTTTAGTGCTTTCGGTCACTATTCCAGCGGGTAGCTCCTCTATTTCAGCGCGTAGAGTCTCTGTTCTAGCGCTTTCAATTTCTGTTTTAGCGCATAGTGTCTCTATTCCAGCGCGTCGAGTCTATGTTCCAGCGCGTAGCTCCTCTGTTTTAGCGCGCCATAAAGTCAGAAATACAGAGAGTTAATAGGACATTTTGTCAGTTTACCCATATCGATAACAAGGTTTTCATCAGTCCAAAACTTTTTTTCCACAGTCCAGAACACTTAGGTCACACAAAAGGAAAGCTTTACTCCTACACCTAGATCTTGAAACATCTCGCATAGTGTCATTATCACCAAATCTGAGATTTTCTGTCAAAGTTTCCCTATCAAGGATTTTATCATCCTTCCATCACAAAACTAGATAAGACTAAATCAAATTTTAAATCAACAACCTTGACACTTATCCAATCAAAAATCCAAGATCAAAAGTCTAGAGTAAAACTTTAAACGTTTGTATGCCTATTTTCACACGAGCAGCATATCAAAAACAATAACAACAAGAAAACAAAAAAATAGCAGCCATGGCTGAAGAAAACCCTTGGGGATGATATAGTAACACTGATCCTCTCACTAACTCACATGAGAAAGAAATAACTACAGAGGAAATCGAAAAGGTTCAACAAGACCCTCATTTCCATAAATTTATGGAAAAGGTATAGAAACTGAATGTGGAAAAGTATCTTCTATTGATTAGGTGACAAGATTCTTCTAAACTTCCTAAAGGGGCGCGATGCAAATCAACTCAAAGGAAACAACCACTGCTCCACTAATTATAGAAAATCCAAATCAAATATAATAGCTTTGACGAACTAAATCCAACAATTACAATTCTTGGGTTCAAATATCCAACAAGGGCCAACAAAAGATATTCCTTCTGAGGACATTTGCCGCTATCCATTCGACTCAAGCATTGGCGCATGATACCATTTCCAGGGTGTGGCATTTTCAACATACAACAAATACAATGGAGAGGCGAATGTTTGATCACGTCTGAGATTACCGAACCGCAGGCATAGAGTTAAGCACAGAACTCCCATGACTATTTCCAAGAAGCTTAGGAAACACTTGCATGGAGTGGTTTTCTAAATTAGAACCTGGGATTCAATCCTTTGAAGAACTAATCAATAGGTTCATAACACACTTCTCATTCAACATCCAACATGGGGTAACCTTAAAAGAACTCTACAACACCAAACAAACAAAGGGTGAAAAGTTTCTTTCCTTTCTCCAATGATGGAGAAGGCTATTTACTAAATACCCTAGAACTTTATTCTTTGAGAAGATAAAGAATGGCTGACAACAGTGGATGGCCCTTGGATACAGTTAGACTTTACAATGTCCGTAATTTAGACAGTTGTAAAGGGCTCAAAATCGAAGAGGCTCATCAAAAGAACAATCAAGCAGCGGTGCAGTTCAAGCAATAACGATTCCTCAACAACAACAATGAAAAGCGAGATTGCGGAAAAGAACAAAAGAATCGATACCATGATCGATACACACGCACCTAAACCAGTATTCACCTTGACACCAACCACTACAAACAAACAAAACAATGGTTTTAATGTCAAACAAAGTAGTGATCAAGGAAATACTCAAAACAATGGAGAAACAAAAACCCAATCATTCCAACGACCCTCCAATAAACGAAAATTCACACCGTTAGGGCAATCATTGGAATCAGTCCTCAAAGAACTTTTAGATGAAAAACTCATTCAAGTACAAGAGGCTAGAAATTGGGACCCTCAAGTCAAACCATCATGGTGGAATGACTTACATTACTATCACTACCATCAAAATAAAGGCCACATGACTGAAAATTGTTGGCAATTAAAACATGTGGTACAAGACCTCATAGATCAAAAGAAAGTATTTGTAGAGGAACACCAAACAAACAAAGATCATACGACGTTCAAAAATCCTCTACCCAATTATCAAAAGGGAGAATCCTCTTCCGCAAACACCAAAGGCAAGAATGTTGGTTATGTTTATGACACAACAATCCTTTGTTTTTCTGCCGCCAAGGAGGATGAGGAGTTATGCAATCAAATCAATTGGAACAATGACATTACATCTACTAATTTGGTACAACATATGGACAAATCTGAAAACCAAATTAACGTCATCACACTCAAAGGGAAACAAGAGTACCAACCAGTAAATGCCACAACAAGGGCACAATCCAAAGTTATATTGAAAGGAGCATCAATATCATCCCCATCTGTGGATCCTCCCTCTAATCAATATAATCTATTCCAAGTCAATTCTGGAAAATGCGGCTGGAAATATCCATCTTGGAACTTTTAAAATTTTATCACTAAGAAGGTTCTTGAACAAAGCTCTTGTATCCAACCATTTCTTGTTTGGAATTATGTCAGGGTTTCAAAGCCCTATGGTGGGACATCTCTCTTTGTGCTTTTCATTTGAACATGATGATGTACTCACCCATCCACATAAATTCAAAGCTCCTTCACATTGAAGTCCTCATCCATAAACAACTTGTAAAAGCGTGTCTGATAGATGGAGAGTAGGACACATGTTGTACCTTAAAGCTGATTCATGCACTAGGATACTCAGATGAAGCCATTGATACAAGAAGAAAAATCACAATCAAAGCATATGATGAGGAAGAAAGATCCTCTAAAGGATTGATCATATTACCCATTCAAGTGGGACCTATTGTCCAAAAGGTGGTTTGCCAAGTCTTAGATAGGGAATTGACATACAACATACTATTGGGACGCCCTTGGATTCATGATATGCAAGCAGTACCTTCCACCTATCATCAATGCCTAAAATTTCCTGTCAATGGACAGGAGGTAACAATCACAGCAGACTATAATGACACCCAAGCTTGTCATGCATTGAAGACATCTCAGGATACATTCATACCTCACAATAGAGAAGTCAGCACATTAGATGGTGAGAAACAATAGAACTTCGTATCAAAGTGGCTTCCAAAACAACAAAAGCACAAGAGATAAGGGTGGCACAATCTAACCCTTCAAATGTCAAAGAACAATTGGCTCCACTCTCACATCGATTCTCTAAGGAATTGTAGATAAGTGACGAAGGAATAAGTGGATATGGTGTTGGACACTCATTTCATCTATCACAAATGTTACCCTCCTTACAAATGTATGGACAGCCATCTACAAACACCCACAATTCAGAACAATCTACAACAGCATTAGATGGCAGATTTGTAAAAGCTGGAAGCTTAGATGAAGAATCAGAAGACAAGGCCATACTAAATTGGCTTTATAAGGATGAGGAAGCTTCCACTTCCACAAGTAACATCATAGAGACAAATCAATATGGAAAAGGAAAAACTATTCTAGAGAAGATGGGATATTCATGACAGGGACCTCTTGGATTAAGGAAACAAGGCATAACAAAACCAATCCAGCCTCTTGCGCTCCAACATAAGGATAAAACGGGACTAGGATATGCAGCAGAACAAGGATCTCTTGATCAAGGGAAACAAAGTGTAACGGAACCAATCCAAGTCCTCGCAATTCAGCAAAATGGCAGAGCTGGGCTAGGATACACAAAAAAAGCAAGAGCCGAAATCACCAATAAAACTATGGAGCATATTCTTCAAATAAGAGATAACTCTGAAATAGATTTAAATGAGTATGAGTGGGACAACTTATCAGATGTTTCCTATGAAGATATTCATATTGACATTATCAAAAAGTATACTCCCAAACTCGAGGAGGGTCAAAGCTCAAGCTTTAATCCTATTGTCTTTGAAACACAAAATTTCGATGACTCAAGTGAAGATGAACAAACATCGATTGAGATAAATGATGTGGAAGAAAATACCTTTGTAGGCCTCGACATAACCACTAACAATCTAGACGACATTTCCGTTCGAGCTTTCACAATCGCTGACCTCAACCCATCTAATGATTCATTGCCTTTATTGCATCCCGAGCTTATCAAATGGGAACCCCAACACCCTATTGATCTCCCTATTTTTCACAATGATTCCGCCATTATCAACTACCTTTGCTGTGAGGAATCCGATACTTGTTCTACCAATACTTCTTTTAACGATGCTTTTAGGCAAGAGGATGCCAAGCCTTCCAGTTGCAAAAATATGAAAATCAATAATGGATCTAATGGTGAAAACCATTCTATGGCAGTATTAGATCCTAAAATAGTAAAAACAAAGAACGCATCCAATGGTGAAAACCTCATTGAGGCACCAAAGGATGGAAGGTTTGACATCCTCCCACAACATTACCATGAAAGATCATTAGTGTTGATAGAACCCACACAGTCTATTGATATTGGCACAACAGAGAAAGTAAGGATACTACACCTGGTAGCATCCATGACAGATACAGAAAAGCTAGATTTTATCAAATTCTTTGAAAGAACTGATGCATCAATTTTTAGCAGAAGTGCAGCCTCTGACATGCTAGGCTTGAACCACGAGATCTCAGTATGCATCACTTATCCTTACGGTTTGGCACTAAGTGATAAAACATTTGAAAATGCATCCACATATTTACGTGTTATTAGTCAAAAATAGTTAGAAGAAACTACTGAATCTTGGTTTGCTCGGATCTATTGATTATCTTGAAGTGAATATCAACAGTATTGCACATTTCAAAGCGGATAACACCATTAGAATATGTCACCGATTTAAGGACTTAAATAAAGCATGTCCAAAGGATGATTTTCCTTTGCCAAACATAGACATGATTGTAGATCTAATAGCTTTCCATCAAATGTTATCACTCATGGATGGATTTTCAGGATACAATCAAATCAAGATAGCTCCTGAAGACCAAGAAAAGACAGCATTTACATGTCCATGGGGCACCTTTTGCTGGAACGTCATGCCTTTTGGGTTAAAGAATGCAGGAGCTACATACTAGCGAGCTATGACAACAATCTTCCACGACATGATGCACACCTTCATGGAGGACTATGTGGACGATATCTTAGCCAAATCTTACACCAGAGAAGGACATCTAGAGATACTAGCTAAAATATTTGACAGGTTGGAAAAATTCAAAGTTAGATTGAATCCTAAGAAATGTGCCTTTGGAGTAACATCAGCAAAACTCCTGGGATACATAGTTTCTACAAAAGGCATTGAAGTAGATCCAGCAAAAGTTAAAGCCATTATGGAAATGCCACCTCCTAAGAATATCAGTACATTAAGATCTCTACAAGGCCGACTACAGTCCATCAAAAGATTCATCTCTCAATTAGCAGATCGGTGTCATCCATTCAACCATCTTTTGCATAAAAATGTGTCTTTTAAATGGGATGAACAGTGTGAGAATACTTTCAACCAAATCAAGCATTATTTGATGACACCACCAATCTTGGTACCACCCAATGAAGACAAGCCATTGTTGCTATATATCGCAACAACAGATATTTCTTTAGGAGCCTTGCTAGCACAAGAGGATAAAGAAGGAAAGGAACAGGCTATATACTATATCAGCACGACACTCAATGGACATGAAGTAAACTACACTTTCATTGAAAAATCATGCTTAGCAGTAGTATTTGCAACACAAAAATTGTGACACTATATGCTCACTCACACTGTCAAGCTCATTGCAAAAATTGATCCTCTCAAGTATTTACTAAGCAAAGCAGCTTTAACGGGAAGGTTGGCAAAGTGGGTCATGCTCCTCGGTGAGTTTGACATTCAGTATGTCGAAAGGTGAGCTATCAAAGGACAAGTCATCGCCGACCAATTAGCAGAAGCTCCATTATCAGACGGTCATCCTATGACCATGGAATTTCCTGATGTAGATATCCTCAACATTACAACACAGCCGTGGCAACTCTACTTCGATGGATCCTACACACAACATGGATCAGGGGCAGGAATTTTATTTGTCACACCTCTTGGGCACACCATTCCACGATCTTACAGGCTTACCTTCCGTTGCACTAACAATGTGGCTGAATATGAAGCTTTGATCCTTGGAATTAAAATGGATATTGACTGGAAAATCACAGAACTACAGGTGTATGGAGACTCCCAGTTAATCATCTATCAAGTCAACAATGATTACCAAACTAAGGATGACACATTGATTTTATACAAGAGGCTGGTAGATGACCTAAGAAAATACTTCATAGAAATCAAATTTGAGCCTTAAATACAAGGTCGAGAGAACAAAGCCAGCGGATGCACCATAGCCTGGCCCAGCATCTCTTCTACAAATGCCTAAAAACACAATAAGATTGTGCTCGATTTATTGTAGAACAAATTAATAAATCTTACCTCGCAAATCCAAATCCAAACAATAGAAATTGCTTTTGGATAGTGCCCAATCTTCCATTTTTATGGATACATTATACTTATCTAAGGATAATATCTTCTTTGGAGATCTTTCATGACAAAGCGCCAACTTCATATGCCAATCCATGAAACTGCCGCCATTGGTCGCGGCCACCCCTTTACGTTGGGGCCTAGATGGTACTTTCCGTTATTTAGAACCTGCAGATCCACAGCTAAGCTGGCTTTTTTGCCATAGAGTCCCATGAGGGGTGCCAGGTACACGACTCGGTGGATTATGCATGACGGAGGCAACCGTTTAGGAGTGTCTGGCAGACTTGGGGTCTTGTGGGACAGTAAGACTCCCCATGCAGTGCGGGTCATGACGTGGGAGGAGCTGATCCAGGCCGGCGGCGTGGGTGGGGATGATGAGGCAGTAAAGGCGTCGCCATGTGTGTGGGCTTTGGTTCATCGCGACAAGCAGATATTTTGAATGGGTGGGAGCAGGTTTCCACCCAGCCTGATGGGAGCTCCAGCTCATCATGCTGCACTTGTCCCTCCTGTATTTTGCGAATGGCGGACTGGATGGAAATAAATGGAACCAATGCGGGCGCTTAAAGGGTGGTGTTTCAAAGACGTAGAAGTTTCCGGCATTGCTTTCCGGCATGTTACTTTCGGGGAATGACCGGACGGCGAGAAAGCACCGGCAAAGGCAATCCTAAGATTCTCAAAGAAGCAGCAGATGATAGAGGTGGGGCATGATTGTACGTTCAGCTTAACCCTGTTCTTTGGGCTTACAGGACTAGCATCAGAACACCAACAGGATCTACACCATATGCTCTTGTCTATGGATCGGAAGCAATATTACCTATTGAGGTAGAAATTCCATCCCTTCGAATTTCACTAAAGGGACTCATTTCAGATGAAGATTATAGGATCTCTAGACTTCAGGAATTAGAGCTACTTGATGAATGTCGACAACAAGCTGTCAATCATTTGACAGCCTATCAACAAAGGATCTCTGGAACTTCCTGTCGAGGAGGTTGAAGCCTAAGAGTCTTCCCGGTCAGGAGACTTGGTTCTCACAGGAAAACCCTAGAAATCAAGCCGGGGCGAGAGAAAGAAGGGAAAGTTTGAACCTAACTAGATAGGACCTTATGTCATCATATCAGTCTATGGATCAGGAGCATATCGACTGTCTACACCAGAAGGAGACATGTTGGAGGAGCCCATGAACAACATTCATCTCAGGCGATTCTACACTTGAGGATATCTAGTGCACGGTCAATAAAGTTGTCTTGATGAAAACCTGGCAAACAGGCGTCATGATAACAGAAAAGAGAGAAAAATGAAAAAAAAATATATAAAAATAAAAATACAAAAGAAAAGGAAAGAGGACACAATAAAAACAAGTGATGAAAACTTGGAAAACAGGCGTTACTTGTGATTTTCACCAAACTCCTCTATCTATTTGGTACAATGTTGTTACGATTGTTTCCTTTCATATCATTTCCATCTATCATTTGGGATAATCATTATCACTATCCATATCATAGCAGAGATACCATGTTTTACCCTGGCTTGGGGGCAACATCCACGTGTTATCTGGTACAAATAGACTTTCAGCTTACGCAGAAAGGCAGTCAAACATAACAACATCAAGTGAAAATACATCAAAATCCAAAAACATCAGAACATCAAAATCCAAAAACATCAGAAAATCAAAATCCAAAAACATCAGAAAATCAAAATCCAAAAACATCAGAACATCAAAATCCAAAAACATCAGAACATCAAAATCCAAAAACATCAGAACATCAAAATCCAAAAACATCAGAAAATCAAAATCCAAAAACATCAGAAAATCAAAATCCTAAAACATCAGAAAATCAAAATCCAAAAACATCATAAAATCAAAATCCAAAAAATCATAAAATCAAAAACAAAAAAATAAAGTCTACATCAATCAAAAGCGGAGTCTGTGTCAGTCGAACTACGTGGTCTCTGCGTGTATAACGTAGGAAAGACTAATGTTTGATCAGTCCCCGAGACCCCTAGGATAGGTCTTTAGGATGCATCATTTAGTCAAACATTTGGGAATATCATGCACACATTAGCACACACATCTCAACACTGATGATCTAATCTGAATAATGATTTGAAAATACATTAAGTAGAATTTGAATTGTTGTGCTTTTCATTTTATCATTTGATTATCATTTCTTTGGAGCTACTCAATGATGTATTGAACTAGAGAAGTAAGGAAGAAGAATGATACCTTTTCTTTGTTTGTGTTTGTGAGTTAGTCATTATTATTTTGTGAATTGTCACGGAAGTGCTCTACCAAGTATCATGGATGACATTCCAATTCACTTAAGAAAATGATTAATTCTTGTTTGTTTACGCAAGAAATGCTCAGGTCATCATTGGTCTATCTTATACCATGATGCTTGTGTTCGCTTGCAATATCAAAATCATGAAAGAAATACTCAGGTCATCATTGGTCTATCTCATATCATTGATGCTTGTATTAACTTCAACATTTTAAAATAAAGCTTAGTGATGATACAAAGCAGAATAAAAGGATTATTGAAATGACACTTAGGTTTGCATTGATAAAATAGGCATTTGCATGGTTAACATAGATTGCATTCATAATAATACATCTGCAGAGTACTGGTGGCACAAGTTACAATGGATCATTCACAAACGATGTTATCTTTTCTTATTAAAGATTGAGTATACTTGACACATGCAATTTTCATAACGGCATGCATATAAGATCATTTCTTCATCTCATCATAAATTTCACAATAAACATCTCATTTCGTGACATCATATGCACATTATGTTACATCATTCAATTCCATTTCATTAGATACATCATACATCCATACATCATTTCATTTACATATCATTCATATATCATTTATTTACAAATTCATTCATTTACATTTACTTACATCATTACATTTACATCATTACATTTTCATCATTACATTTACATCATTCATATATCATTCCATTTACATCTCATTAAACATCATTCATTCATTTAACACATATCACATATTCATTTATCACATTTCATTTACATTTCATCTCATTAATATGACATTACATTTTCATCATACATCATTTACATTTACATCATCATATTCTCATCATTACATTCCATCTCATCTATCATACACCATTTACATTTCATTACATCATTCATTTACAAATACATCACATTTCATATATATCATTCCATTTCATTCAAACGTCATTCATTCATTTTTTACATTTCATATTATACTTCATTTCATTTTTATCTCATTCATACATCATTCATTTACATCACATTTTTTTATCATACATGGCATTTCATTATGAAAAGAAATACATCATCAATATCATATCACATCATCATTAATGCATCCATACAAGCTATGTAAAATCAATCATCATAAAAAAAAATGCATCCATCACATCAATCATGTAGAATACATCATCCATCACATCAATCATATAGAACATATCATAAGATCAATGCATCCATCACGTAAATCATGTAAAAACATATCATAGATCAATCGAACCGCTGCACATATATATCTCATCAAGTGTCAAGTATACAATGAAGTTTGACAAGGATGGACATAACATAGTGTCAAAAATAGCTGATATCAAGTAGTACTCCCACTAGAAGGAGTAGGTCTCGCACCAGTATCAGTACCACCACCAGATGTCCCAGGATCTCTCGGACCTCTCGGAAGCAGCTGTGTCACACCTCTGCTCTGTCCTCGAACGAGTCCTCTCTAAATGAGACTGAGCATAACTGACTCTCTGCTCTGGAGGGAAAAGCTCATGGTAGCGGCTCCTGTAAAACTCAATCTTGACACTTGCCCGCATGGCCTCTCGCATGTAATCCGCCACAAATGTCCCATCTGCCACTCTCTGCAATCTCTCTGCAGTAGCCTGTGCTGTCTCTGCTGTCTGTCTAATAATGTCTCGCTCGGTAGTCAAGGCTGTGATCTATGCCTCGATAGTGGTCAACTGTGCTCGTACACCTGTCAACTGAGCCTGTGCAGTCGCTACTACCTATAGAGCCTCATCTCTCTCACCAATCAGAGAGGTAATCTGAGTCTGAGCAGTGGCTAGCTATGCCTGCATCTGAGCCTGTGTCTGTGCTAGTAAGCCCTGCACCTGTGCTAGCTGTCCCTGTAAGGTCTGAACCTGCACTTGTAGACCTGCAACCTCTGATGGATCTGCCGACGAAGAAGCAACAGCCTACCTCTTACGAGGCGCACTGGAAGATGGCTCTGAAGTACCTACTACACTCAGCCTCCTCCCATCTCCGCCATCATCATCACTGCTACTGTCACTGCTATCCTCGCTGCTACTAGAACTCTCGTCACTATCAGTCTCTGAGCTGCTCTCCACATCCACATCTACATCTACATCCTCCTCTCTCCCCCGTCTCTGACCAATCTGAACACCCCCTGCTGGTGCTGCTGGTGCTGGTGCTGGTGCTGGTGCTGGTGCGGGTACAGGCTCATCCGGAATAGTGATACGTGGAGGAGGGTGCAGAGCCAGATACTCTCCGTACTCGGGAGTAATAGGGTCCTCGACAATGTCCCGTCGGACATCCCATGCTGATGGCTATAAAGCACGGTAACCCTCAACAAGTGCCCCATAAGGCAAACTGGGACCCCAATCACTAACATCTATCTGTCGCCGTCCATAATGAGCCACTCCCTATGGCATACACTGCACAATGCCATACTGTCTGTACACATGACGAAACAGGAATCGCTCCAAGACCCTGGGGCTCTTCTTGATCAAATACATCGAATCATACAAGAACCCCAACTCAATATCATCATCGTCCCAATCATCACAGTCTAAGTATAGACACTTGGTCACTGCCTCTACATCATCAATAATCCGCCTCCAATACTCAAGCTTACCCATCATATGTTGGGTAGGCCTGCCTCTATATCGAAACACATAAGGCCTCGTCACTGGTCTGGCTAACACTGGCACGGGACGCGTAACAACAATATGCTCCCATGCCCATACCTGGAGAAGGGTAGCCCCTGCCGATAAACTACTGCCGCCGAGATACACAATCCAATGCAAATCGTGATATAACTGGGCTAGCATGCACATGCCCTAAGCATATCTTGTCCTATGGACAACCAGACCCTCCAACACCTGACCCCATCCAAGAGATAGACCCTTTGACCTCTTATCAGGACAAAGGAATCCACCAATAAAGTCGGCCAAAACTGAAGGAAGCGGAGCATATGACTCATACATATCTATCCATGGAATCCACTCTCCTGCAACGTGGGGATCCTGAAAGATTCTCTGCATAGCCTCTACCCCACCAACCTCCTCTGAATCATGTACCACAATCTCTCCAATGAAAGGAATGCGAAGAATATGCCATACATCCTCCGGCATCACAGTCATCTTGCCAGTAGGTAAGTGAAAGGTGTTGTGGTCACTATGCCACCGCTCTGCTAAAGCTGTCAATAGACCCCTATTAAGTCTAATATGGGGCATATCCAATAATGTCGCTAAGCCACAATCCATAATATGTTGTCTCTCATCTGGCGTAAGTCGCGATATCATATCAAAAGGCCAGGGGAACTGCTCTCGCACCTGGATAACATCTAAATGCTCCTGTTATCATACAAACAAGACATTTTAATCAAAATATCAAAAGATCATCAAATTTTCAAAAATTGTGCTTTTACTTATCAACCTAGCAAATTATCAAGGAACCCTCATCTATCAATCAGGTTCAATCCTTTGGGAAGGTTAATTATTCCTCGCCTATCATGAGGGTAATTATTATCAATCAATAGATCTCGCTCATCATGAGATCATTTCCCATATATTTTAGTCGAGATCAAACTAAAATAAATAGAATCAAAAACAAATCGACGAAAAGCAAAGTGCACAATTTTTCATCAATCTCTACCTAAAAACACTAAAATGTCTGGCGCGCTACAAAATCCTCTGTACGTGCTACAAAAACATCCCAACGCGCTAAAAAGGCTGGCGCGCTATAAAATCCTACAGACGTGCTACAAATTTGACTCTGCGCGCTAAAACTTCTGACGTGCTACAAAACTTACCAGACGCGTTACACAATTGACCTGACGCGCTAAAACTATGGCGCGATACAATAGAGCACGGACGTGCTAAACCGCGTTCACCGCGCGCTAAAACACTAAAACACATGCAAAAACACATCAAAAATATGGGCACAAATTACAAGGACGAGTTGGGGTACATACCGGAGGTCCATAGTCGGTCGGACGCTGGTGACGGCGCACACGCTCGAGTCGATGGGTGTGGTATGGGATCGGCATCCTGCAGCTCTACTCTGAGGGTCTCTATCACAAGATTGTAAAAGTCAAATGCACAAATGACTTTTGAGAATGACCTTTTGAGTATTTATAGGCTTTTTTTGGGGGATTTTTATGGGATTTATTTATTTTTCCTTCTGAGGAATTAATTCTTATCAATCATGGGGCCGTTTTTAACAATTTTGTTGGGAGATAAATTGTTTCTTCACCAATTCATCATCAAATCATCATAAAAATCCAAAATTCATCAATTTATTTCCCGAGGGGGCATATATCACTATCATTTCGAAATTCAACATTTGGGGGCAAATGCAGGGCGTAGCACAAAACCTTTAGTCAATCTTGTGGTGAAACAAAATCATTCTTTGGAAGCAATGCGTAGACACATCACTTCAAAGAGGGGCAAAATGCTTGGAGCACCTAAAGATTTAGTACGGAGGTGGTGATTGAATACAGTTTATTTGATTAATTAATCTTAAATTCTTCACTTATTAAATAAATAGAAATATTTGTTTATATTAAGTTCATTTATTAATTCTTCTATTTTCTTTCTTAATTAAAATAAACAAATTAAAACTTTGTTTTATTTAATTATTATCATTTTCATCATATTATTCCTTTCTTAAATTAAATAGAAACAAAATTAAATGCTTTGTTTTACATTTAATTATTATCATTAATATTTCTTCTATACTTTATCTATTAATTCTATCTTAAATTAAATACACAGCTTCAATAATTTGTGTTATTTAATTACCTCATCACATTTCTTCTTAATTAAATAAAGATATTTTAAATCTTTTATTTAATTATCATTTTTTCTTTTATTTTAATAAACAAACCCTATAGTTTGATTTATTAAATTAATTATTCCTCTATTTGCTAAATTTAAATAAATTAAATTTATATCAATTTATGCATAAATCTTTACACTATTCACTCACCAATAAAATTAGATTTTTTAAATCTAATTAATGCAACTTCCATTCACGGGAAGAGCTTCAGGGTTAAACTTGCAGGAAGTCCTCTCAATCTTCTTCCATCAATCCTCCCTCTCTTCTTGCCTGGTGTTTTCATGGGGAGGAACAATCCTCCATGATCAGCTCCTTCTTATCATCCCATGCCTTTGGATTCTCCAGATGGAATCACAGCCCCTCATCCTGTATCCCTGTACAATTGTACTGTCGTGAAAGCTATAAATACAGCTCTTTGGCTACAGGAAATGGATCCTAACTTGTGCAATTTTACTCTGCAGGTTTTCCAAGCATCCAAGCATTCAAGCAATCTCGTTTTAGGATCAATCCATCAAGCATCTAATCAAGCTTTCTTTAGTATTTCATAGTTTACAATTATGGCTGTTTATAGTAGTTTATTTCTCATGAATTTTACTGTAGAATCATCTTAGTTGCATTATAGAATCATAATAGCTTAATTCTCATTCTCTAAGTGTCATTACAATAGTTTAATTAGCTTACAAATCTGAGAGCTAAGTAGGTTTGAGCAATCTTTAGAGTTAGAGAGCAATAGGATAGATTTCTGAAGCTTTTCAGTTTAAATTAGTTTAAATTCATTAAGTTTTAGATGCAATATCTTATTTAGAAGCGTAGATGCATAGTTTAGATTGTTTTCCCCATTCTACCGCTTACAGATGCAAGTAGAATAAGAGGATATTATTTCTCAGTTAAATACCTTAGCTTGGAAATATAGGGGAAGTGTTCCAGATTATATGAGAGAAAATTTTATTCTTGAGGAAGAAGAGGAATTGGCACAACGACCACCAAATTCTTGTGGTAGGGTAGTCGATAGATTTCCAAGAATAGAAATTTTGTGGGATCCTTTCCCCCCCTCCTAATCCAAACCAAAATCAAAATCCTCCATCATTTAACTAAAATGCTCTATTAGGAAATTGAAATAGGAGGGAGTTTGAAGGTAAGGGGAATGTTCTCAAATTAAAGAACTTACTTTTATTGTTGACGACTCTAGAAAATTTTCCTAGTAACAAATACCAATTTGCATTATGACCACTGTAGTACCTTGACCTTGGAGAAACTGTTTTGAACCTCTAGATTTTCCTTAGTACATAGTTTTACCTCAGAGATTGAGGAGATACTTTCCAAAGTTTACTGGAGAAAATTCACAAGACCTTTAGAATCATATTTAAGCATTCATCATTACATGTGGAGTTCTAGGAGTTCAAGAAGATGTATTGATAATAATTTTGTGGAAAGCCTTGTGGAATGTGCCACATAGTGGTTCCAAACTATAGAGTATGGGTGCATAACCGATTGGATTAGCCTAGAGAAAATATTTCTTGATAGATTCAGATGTGTGATTGATGCTTGTACTCTTTTGTTTTTTTTTTCAAATTAATAAGTGGGAAGGAAAATCAATAAAATATTTTGTAGATTGTTTCAAATTTTTTTTGAAGCAAATTCCCCAATCTGATCAACTAAGTGAGCCAAATTAGTTTCATATTTTAACTTTTGTATTGCATCATGAAGTTTGGTTTATTTTGAAACAAGATAAAGTGTATAACCTTGAGCAAGCACAATGAGGGGATTTTAGTGTGTATGTGTAGGATCATGATATGGGCTAAAAAGTGGCAATATGATGGGTATGTGTAGGGTATGTGGCTGACAACTTTTTTTTTCCCAAAATTGATGAAACAAAAAGGGTTTTTAAAAGAGATTCTCAGCTTTCCACCAATATAAATTATGCTTAATTTTGAATTTAATAAATAATTATTATTCATTTTCTATTTGAATTATGACTAAAGTCCTAATTGATAGGCTAATTGAAAAACATCTATAGCTTTTAAACAACATTCGTCACATTTTATGCTTTGCATACTATAGGATTAAAAAAAAAAATTGAATTTCATGAAGTTTTGACCAAGTTAAGGTGGTCAAACATACGCGTTTTTATATTTTTTAAAAGTTGTAATAAAAAAATCCTAATTAATTATTTACTTGGAAAAAAAAAAATATGCATCTATCGCGACATGAGTCCTCTACTTATATCTAAAATCTTATAAAAAATATTATCATTTTTGTTGCAAGTACGAGCTAGTTTGGTGGTGTTGTCATTAATGTTGTCATTGATGTCAACACAATTCAATATGTTGCAGATTGTACATGTATAGTTGAGATGTTGTTGAGATGTTGTGAGTACGTGGAGCTATCTTTATGATGTTGTAGATGCATTGAATTGGTGTGTTTCCAAGTGCTTTTGAGAAAATTAATAAAGAAGAAGTCAGAGTGATGAATGTGTTCAAAATGTGCTCTGGTATGTGCTCCACGTTTCTCCTATGTTGATCTTATGCTTGTGCGGATCTGAAGGATTGATAATGATGGTATAGTGGTGACATCTCCTGAGTTTTAGCTTTTGGTGTGATGGTACGTAAAAATTATATTCATCGGTGTGTGAATTGATCTGGAAAAGTTGGTCTTCTGTGGACTGGCAGAAATGTTTATGCTTCGTAGTCCTCCATTGTTTTGTTTTAGATCTTGTAGATCTGGGATATGTCTTGTGAAGGTTTTATCTAGATTATGGCAAAGAAGGTTGAGGTTTGGTGGTTCAGAAGTCATGTTTTAGTGTTGTTGTGTGTGTTTGCATAGTTCAAATGGATTGGTGGAAGGTGTTTAATGTTTGAAGTTTGTTGCACCTACTATGGATGTATCTAGAGCAATTTGAGATGTATTCTCATGCTTAATGAAGCATGCCATGATGTTTGCATGTCATTTTCTTGTTGGGAAGCGTGTACATCGATGTTCATTTGTGTTTTCATTAGGTTTTTCCAACCTAGTGTTTACACTTCATTCGAAGAATAAAAATTAATTAAGGAAGCATGTGGATGATTCAAGACATTATCTTTTGGTCTTGGTTAAATGTTTTATTGGTCCACTCTCATTCCTTTCCACAACGAGAATGTTAAGTTGCAATTTGAATTTATGAAATAAAGTATTTGTGGCCAACCTTGGAGGAAGGTTCTAAGGTTGAAGATGGTATAAATGTAAGTCGAATTGTGAAGAAACATATGAAAATGTGATGCAAAGTGATGAAGTAAGCCACAAATCATAAGAGAATAAATGTGTGTGAGTGAGTTGAGGCAACAATCCTTCATTGTGTTGGATTCTTGAGGGTAGCAAGCTAAAGGTTTTGCAATCATTTATTCAAGGCTAAGGATGTGTGTTAATTACTGTGGTGGATCTTTTGTTCTCTTTTGTATCTATAGGCAGTGAGCCTCCCTGTTGGGCAGTGAGTCCTTTTTGTAGGCAATGAGCCTTTGTATTTGGACAGTGAGTTCTCTTTTGGGTAGTGAGCCCTTAGCAATGAGCCTCTATATTCAATTTTATTATCTCTTTATATTGTGAGTTAAACCTCACGATGGCTTTTCCCTCATTGGGTTTTCCACGTAAAAATTTGGTGTTCATTGTGTTGATTTACTTTATGTTATTTGTGTTTCATTCTCATATTTAATAATAGAATAGTGTGGTTGTCGATTGATAAATGTTGAATTTTAAGTTGAAATTTTGTGACAACTGATTCACCCCCCCTCTCAATTGTCCTGCATCTTTTAACAATTGGTATCAGAGCTTTGGTTCCTTGGTGTAGAGATTAACTGCTTAAGGAAGATTTGATGGTGCATAAGTTGGCAATCCCTATATTTGATGGATCTGATTACAGTGATTGGAAAGTGTAGATGAGAGGATATATTGTTTCTCTTGTTACAAGACTTGGAAGGATATTGAGATGAAGTATACTCCTCTGGTGAATGGTCTTACTTCTATACATGAGGCTTCTTCTTATGAGGAGAATGAGAAAGTGAGGTATGCTATGTACAGTGCTTTATCTAAGATTGAGTGAACTAAGGTTCTTTCTTTAGATACTACTTATGATGTCTGTCCAAAGAAGTTGGAAGAATTGTATGAAGGAAATGAAAGATTAAAATTGACAAAGAAGTTGGCAGTAAAGAAAAAATTTGAGAGTTTGAAAATGGAAGAAGGCACTAAAGAGTTTAAGAGTTGTTTCTAGAGAGTTGAGATGGTAGAAAATGAAGTTAAGAATCAAGGAGGAAAGTTGATTGATACATATATTATTGAGAAGATCCTGATCACCCTACTAGATTGCTATATAGTGATAGGATCTCAATTATTGAAGAGATGTATGATCTTATGAAGTATACTAAAGAAAAGTTGTTCGACACCTTGCAAGAATTTGAGATGAGAAAGTTCAAGAAAGAAGATAGGAAATAATATAAGATAGAGACTACATTTAAGGAAATGAAGATTGAAGATGATCCGAAGAGTGATGGTGTTGATGAGTTGGAAGTTAAGTTCACCAAGAAGTTGAAGAAAGGTACCAAAAATATAAAGGTATGTTGCCTTGTAAATGTTTTAGTTGTGGTAATATTGGTCATTATGCTTCAAGATGTCCAAATAGAGTTGCACATAAGAAGAACAAGGATTATAAGGATAAGGATGGGAAGGATAAGAAATACAAGAAGTTGTACAATTTTAAAGAAGAAGCTAGAATCTCTGATGATGAATCTAAAAATGAGGTTGATGATAGTGAATGCTTATTCTTAGCTTTGGAAAGTAAATTTGTATCCACTAACCCTTGAAAATGTGCAAGCAAGAAGGCTCTGAAGAATAAGAGGAATAGGATGGAAGGTACTTTGGTTACCACTTTTCATGCAAGATAGGATGAAGACTACCGGATAATTGATAGTGGATGTTCTAATCACATGACTGAAGATAAGAGTAAGTTCACTAAACTTGAAAATTATGATGGTGGCTTAGTCATGTTTGGTCATGATTCAAGAGATAAGATTTGTGGGAAAGGTTCAATTAGTTTTGATGGATTGCACAACACTGATGATGTATATTATGTGAAGGGTTTGAGGCATAACCTTTTGAGTGTTGGTAAGATGTGTAGCAATGGTTTTAAACTTGTGCTTTAGAATAATACCTATGAAATTAGAAAAGGATCCAGAAATGGAGATATGGTTGTTGCTGGAAGAAGAAATCATGGAAACATTTATCAGCTAAAGGGAGTTGATGGTCAATTCCTTATATCTCAA
>VDFB02077246.1:0-34122 GCA_007258455.2 Sequoia sempervirens
CATCTTTCACTCACATGATTCTAGAAATTTTCCTCCCTCATCTCGAGACATCCTCTCATCTTGTAGGAAACCTCCCCTCATCTCGAGGTAACCTTCACAACCCATCCCTCAAAAAACAACGAATGCTTCAAACCCTCTTCTTCATCCAAAACCTCCTCTTTTTTCCAACCATCCCACCAATGTACATGGAATTTTGTTTCAGCTTCCACATCACTTCATGTCGAATCTAAATTTCCTTGGCTACATAAAGCCTTAATGAAAGCTTTCTCCAGCTCACATGAAGCCTTAATGAAGCTTGCTCTAGCTCAATGTTTGCTAACATAAAGTATTCAAAGGCCTTATTCTTAACCTTTGTTGCTCTTTGAGCCTTTCCAAAGTCTTCTAGCATGTCAAAATCCCCACCTCCCAAATTTTGAGGGGCTCTTTCCCACACATACCTCACCTAGGTAGTGCTCAAGGAATTAGGATCAACATCACTCATAAGAACTTCAGTGGTGAGATCAACAACCAAATAGATAGGAGATTCATCAACTTCCATTGGCACAATTTCATCTAGCTCTGTGTCACTATCCACAAATTTTGTCACCACATCTCCCACTTCATTGTGACTCTCTAGCACATATAAAGTGTCTAATTTGTTGCCTTCTACAATCACGAGACTCTTTTGGTCACCTTCCATCTATTAGTTCCAAAAGTGACTCCACATCCTTGAGAACTCAATTTCCCAACTAAAATTGAGTTATTTTTTAGTTGAGGGACATACTTAACATCCCGTAACAACCAACTATTTCCATTTGTTAGCTTAAAAAAAAACCAACAATATCAAGAGATTTATTTTCTGCAAAAAAGACGTTACCAAAATTTTCGCTTTGAAAAGTTTCAAAAAACTACCTACATGAAGTAACATGAAATGATGCTCCCGTATCTAGCACCCAATCATTTGCTGTAGTTTCTGTTATAGTAAAAATAAGAACACTATCTTCCATATTTGCTCCTTGGCTCTAACCGAGCTTTGATACCAATTGTTGAGTATTAAACAAGAAAATAAAACATAAGAAATAGCAAAATGAAAAGAAGAAAGATAGAAAATAAGGACATAACACAACGATTACATGGTTCACCATTTAAGGCTACATCCACGAGAAAGCAGAGAACATCTTCTATTATCCATAAAATCAATTACATACATGGTCTGCACTCATATATATATTTATACAATTGTTTTTCTCTTCAGATATGAAGAGACAGAAGAAGGTGAAAGGTCAAGTGACCATTAGACTTCACATTCTCAACAGTATATCATCTCTTATCCTCTTTAAATTGTATACACTAATTTTAATATTAGATAAATATAAATATATAAATTAAATAATTAATTTGTAGGAGATAATATTATACAAAAAAAAATATATGATACAAATGAAAAAAACAATTTTCTTACAAAACATTTATATATCTAAACAATATTCTTATTAAATTTATTGGCATTATTTATATTTAATAGATTTTATTCAAAAAAATTATTAGGCTTAGCAATAAAATCTATAAATATTTTGACAAATAAAGATATTTTTTTTAATTAAATTATTTTAAAATTAACATTAATATTAATATTTAAACTTCTAAAATATAAAATTATAATAATATTTATTTTAAAATAACATAATTTAATTGTGTGCAATTATTTATTATAAGATTTAACTTAAAGTCATTTTATAATAATTTAAAACACACTAAATTAAAATAAATACATTAAAAAAAAACCGTTTGTCTACCATATGCCTTACACAATCGGGAGAAGCTAAACTCTCGACAAAAAGCACCTATGTATGTAACATTACAACATAACACACATTCCCCATCCCACACACTAGACAAAACACATCGACAAAAAGAATTGACAGAGCATGTTGGCAGACGGTTAGGCGCATGCCATCACATGTCCCATCGTAGTGCCCATGGGTTTTTTAAAATCAAAATAAGAATGGAAAAAAAGCCCAAAATGTTGACATTTCAGACATTTGCATTTTGGAGGTTGTTGGGGAGCATGAAGTGGAGTTACAGGTTTTCAGAGGTTGAACAAGAATCGAGACTCTCCCTACCAAAACACATTTTACAGGCACGGGTGGGTAGCTAGCAGGTATGTATATTTGCTAGAAATATATGCCATTTTGTCATTCTTCCTAGGAACTGTGAAGAATTGAACAACTGTTTGTTGCAAAAATGGGTTTTCATTAATGAAAAAATAAAGGGTTTTCCTTGTGTAAATTGTTTTCATTTAAAATGTAGAGATGTTTATGTGTTTTTGTGTTAAGGGTTTTAAATTTTTCCATTTTAATGTTCTCACTGCACGAAGAATTGAATGGCTATTCATTGCAAAGATGGGTTTTCATTGAGGAGAAAATAAAGGGATTTACTTGCAAAAAGGGGTTTTCATTTGAAATGCAGAGGTGTTTTGTGTGTTTTTGTGTTGACAGTTTTTAAAAATTTCCATTTTAATGTTCTAACTGTGAAGATTTGAATTGATATTCATTACAAAGATGGGTTTTCATTGACGGGAAAATAAAGGGTTTTCCTTATGAAAAGGGATTTCATTTGAAACACAATGTGGGTTCTGTGTTGGCGGGTTTTCAAAATCATAATTTTGAATGGATAAAAAGCCTAAAACATTGCCATTTTTTACATTCTCATTTTGAAGGTTATTGTTTCTAAATGGTTTTCAAACATTAAGTGGGTTGCAAGTTTTGTAAAACACAGTGTTTTGCATCCTAAAATTTTACAAAATAGTATGAATGTCTTGAAAAGCATTTGTTATTTAGACCATAGGAATGTAATGATAGGCACCATTTTGTAAATGTAACACCACCCCTCGGTTGCTACCAACTTTTTTCTCTTTTTTTCTAGATCAATTCAAAACAAAAACCAACTTAATCGACTGATCATCTTCTATGCAAATTAGAGGTGTTATCTTCAACACTTCTCCATTCATCATGGTGTCATCAACCTGACTTCGCCACTTATATACTTACACATAGGAGTAGTAAGCTCCCAAGGTTAAAGCAATTTCTAGGCCTAGACCTAAGCCTTGAGGGTTCATTCCTGATGAACCTACCTACATATTCCTTCATAATAAATTAGAGTCTTTGTAGTTCGCCCACCATGGTTAGAGGGAGATCGATCTCTCCTCTTGTGTGAGATCTTTGATCTCACTTTTAATCGATGACTATTTATTAAGTACAAGTAAGCTATCAACTTAGCCAATTATAATGTAATGATATCAAATCACCACCAAGTTATAATTCCACCAAACGTTACCAATTAGTAGTGTGCAATCATGCACAACTACACATGGGTCATATCATTTCATATCTCCCCAATTCCCATAGGAAGTGACTCGAGCATACATCACATATACACAATGTGACTAGCTCATACACATCGCTAATACAAAGTGACCGGTTCTTGCATACATCACATATACAAGTGACTAAATCCAACATGCATCCCAAATACAAGGATGAAGAGCTCATGTGTACATCATAAGTACATCCATGACTAACTCACAAGTACATATCAAGTACTATAGTGATTGACTCATATGCATGTCATAAATACAATGGTGATGAGCTCATATACATCACAAGTACATTCATGATGAGCTCAAGCATACATCACCTGTACATGATGGCTAGGTCCATCTTACATCGCACATACATTAGTGACGGGCTCATACGTACATCATAAGTACAATAGAGACTAACTTAAACATATCACATTCACCTTGGCTAACACACACTTGTCCTTAGTGCATCCGAGATAGAAAAGGAATGTCAATGCATTGCACACTACACCATGGGTCCCATCCTCTCTTCGATCAAGTATACCATTTCACATCAAGATATTCCCAAAACTATGCTATAAGGTTGGTCTAACTGTTACTTACCTATTCTTCATTAGAGACTCTCTTCCCTATAGTCCATCAGACAGTTAAGCAACCACATGTGGCCATCACTGGTATAGAGTGCTCCTTGACTACTGTCCATCTCGAGCATAGTACTGCCCCTAGACACCTATCAATTTTGAGCATAATAGTACTACTCTTTGACTACTATCCATATCAATCATAGTACTGCCCTTAGACACTTGTCAATCCTGAACATAATAGTACTTCTCCTTGGCTACTATCCATCTCGAGCTAAGTACTACCCCTAGGGTATGTGCATGATCATGATGGGCCAAAAAGTGGCGATATGATAATTCAATATGGACCTTTTTTTTTACCCAAAATTGATGATGAAAAGGGTTTTAAAGGAGATTCTTAGTTTTCCACCAACATAGAATTATGCTTTACTTTGAATTTAATAAATAATTATTATTCATTTTCTATTTGAATTACAAGCCAAATCGTGATAGAGAATGATTGAAAAAAAATCTATAGCTTTCAAACGGTATCACATTTTTGAATCTGAAACATCATCATATTCTATGCTTTTGCATACTATAAGATTAAAAAATGAATTTCATGAAGTTTGATCAAGTTAAGGTGGTTAGACATAAGTTTTTAATATTTTTTAAAAGTTGTAATAAAAAATTCATAATTAATTATTTACTTGGAAACAAAATACAAAAATATGCATCACATTGGGACATGAGTCCTCTACTTATATTTAAAATATTATAAAAAAATAATTATTATTTTATTGTGGTTATTAGACACCTACTTCTATTTTTTCCTGAAATTTAAGTACTACTACATTGAAATTTCAAATTTTCACCAAATAGAATTTTTTTTGTAAAATAAACCTAGTATTTTAGAAACTAATTCAATTTGCTATAGATTCTATTCTCACATATTTTTGAAACAATATAGATAACTTATTCAAATTTTTATGTCAAGTTGCCTAACTCTGATTTTTCTAAATTTTTTGCCACTTAAGGGCCTATTTTTTCCATGATGATCTTACACATACCCCCTAGACACCTATCAATCCCGAACATAATAGTATTGCTCCTAGATATTTTTCAATTCCGAGCATAATATTACTTCTCCTTGACTACTGTCCATCTCAAGCATAGTACTACCCCTAGACACCTGTCAATCCCAAGCATAATAATACTACTCTTTGAACCATGCCTAGCACTATAACTAGAAGATAGGTTCTTAACATAGAATGAATAGATCACAATCGACTAGATTAGAAACCTATACATAGTCATTTAAGTCTGAGGTTAATGTTCACAATACATAATAGAAATCACTTAGTACCAACATGGAGTGACTCAACTCAATTGGAAACCACTACCAAGTAGTCCAATTCATTCATTTCTTTTACCTTATCATTTAAACACACATCATGTATAGAATACAAGTTGTCATATTTCTTTCATAACTGTCATTTAATACACATTTGGCCTCATCTGAACCCTACTGAAGAGAGAAGGTCAAACCAATTGGAAACAACTCCAAAATCTAGGAGTTATCTCCCATATACCTTCCCCCTATGGACTCGAGGTCGCAAAGGAATCCTTCACCCAAGGACCGCCTACATTCCCACTTCCAAATAGGTCAAAGTCACATTTAGTTCTCCTGGTAAGGTCTCTCAAGCACCTACACATAGGCTTCCCATAACCAAGGTTTGTTTTATCAATGTAGGATCTAAGCTTATTACTCAACATGAATTTACCTCGGTTTACACAAACACATAGGGAAGCACTTCCATTCAAAATTGCACAAAAGATTCAATATTTATGTTCTTATACTTAAGGGTCAGTAGTCATATAAAATCCTTTTCCCCAACACCTAAATACCATTGTACAATTATTTAGGATGTTTTATTATTGCATTTAGCAAGGAGGATAGAATGCCATTTAAGAAGCTTATTATACCTATAGCCATTGCAATAGAATTTTAAGTGGTCTACCATTCAATGTACCTTGATATATCTTCTCGATGACCACTGCATCAATTATTCCCTTATAAAATAAAGACAAGATTAATTTTTACCCGAGTAGGGTTCCCTTTACTGATTCTCAAATTTTCAAACCTATACCATGACACATCCATCCCAGGATGTCGAGATCACAAATCAACCTCATAACAATTTTTATTCTTAACTCAACATGCAAAATCTTCATATATCCTATAGGTCATCTCCTTGGCACAAAGGTTAATTCAATTACTTAACAAGATTTCCTCTTGTTTACACAAACTATGTTTAACATTGGATCAAGACACTAAGTTATAGTGGATACATAAACTTCAAGTTACAATATTGAAATCATAATCACCATATCCCATAGTTTATATCTCGATACAAATTCATATAATATTTTTATTTAGCTAGCTCAACTACACCCCTTAGGAACCATGTTAGAAGATTGAGGATCCCTTATTGCTTCTAATTAAGCATACCATGATGCACTACCTGATGTATTATTTATCCATGACACTTTACATTAGCAAGGGATGTAGCAGTAATAGTATAATTATTGCAAATCTACATCCCATATTTATTTATAGATTATTCAAACAACCAATATTTTAATCTAAAAGTCAATAAAACAAAACCATGAAACCTACAACACTCATAAGTGTTAGAATGATCTCTTTTGACTATTATAACACTTACGTTAACTAAACTCAAAAAAAAAGTCAAATTCAACTTTAAATAACCCATATAACTAGTATGGAAATTTTCCTAAGTAAGAAAGTAATTAATATTTTGTTGTCACTCACTACTACTACAACAATTTGTCATAAAATAATGTCAATAAGTAACACCAGATATTTGAGACTCATCCTATAAATTTTAAGGATACATGTAGTAATATAATTCTCAACTTGTAGTAATATTCCACAGTTTATTATGATGAGGAATGATTAAAGCCTAATGATTATATTGTTGAAACAATCGATAAGATATTAGGGAGGAAGGAGAAGACTACATGTGCATATTGCAAGAGGGAAGGACATGCATAACATAATTGTTACAAGAAGGAAATTGATGAGCTGAAACATCTTCTTCAGAAACATTAGATTGATTTTCCTTCTAGGATGTCTGCATCATCTAGACCCAAGCAGATAATTATGGTAAGTGGTTTGATGAAATTCTTCCAAACAATGTAACCAACGTTCATTAGTTCAAAACAACATCTTTATCACTACTATTTCTATTTAGAGAACTAAAATTCCTTGGGAAAACACCCTGAAGACATGCAATTCCATTGACTAAATGTTGAAGGAGGATCTATAAATTTGGGTGAGCATGCAAACTAATAAACAACCTCCAACACTTTAAACTAATATCTAAACACACAATGTTGGTCTTCACAAAATTCTACCCACCCTTCCAATACTTATCAATTAAAATCCCCAATTTGTGCAGTAGTAGCACTCAAACAACAAGATGTGGCACACATTTAGAAATACATTGCACTTAACAGTGTCTAAAAAAGGTCTGGCATCCATGGGAGAATGATTATAGTATCTCAATTTGTGGTAGAATGGTGCTCATATACTCTAAACAATGGTGCCATACTTATAAACACAAATAGTTTATTTATTTATTTATTTTTAGCATAGGCAAACCACTATGGCGTGCATAGAGAAAGGTTCCACAAAATGTCTTATGCAAGTAGCAATGCATATCAATGAACAAATACAAATAAATGGTGTAAATAAGTCGTTCGAGATAGCAATATTAGCAAAATACATGAAGTCATATGATATTTGAGAAAATTAAAGGTAAGTTTAGCATGTAAAGTTTTCCTTATCAACAACATTTATCCCATAGTCAACATCATTGAAATCCACTCGAGGCAACTGGAAGCATTCTCAAATTATGGGGAATGAACTTAATGCAATAGAATTGAAGAAAGGGGAAGTATTTATCATACCTATATACAACAATGGTAAATCCTTGAAAACTCCTTAACCATGCAAAAACCCACTCATGCTCTACACCAAAACGCTTCTTAATGTTACCAAGACTATCGTGGAGGAAAAATATCACAATATTATTGGCACCTCCCCAACATGTGGATAGCTCTCGTCCAAATCCCTCCATTCCCCTTGCCTCTCATGTCTCCTCCATGAAATCAAATTTCTCTGCCTTCTAAACAAGACTCATTTTGCCTCATATTTTCCTCTCCAAGTGAAGTGTGAATTTGTAGGTTATGGGATCATGGGGTTTAAAGGCTGCCTTGAGCATCATTTCTTCCCACACGACCTGCCATATTTTCATTCTCTCCCCCTTCAATCAACTTCCTAAAACCTTATCCTCTATTGATCTCCCCTTTGTTACTCATGCCTCCTATCAAGGAAGGTTGTAGGGGTTCTTTAATGGTTATTTCCCTCATTTCCATATGTCCTGTAACTTCTTTTTACTTTTGGGTAGCTTGGAGGCTTAGATGCCATACTTGCATTAATGGTGTATCCCCTCCTCTTCATATGCCCTCTCCTCATACTTGTAGTGTCTCCTACCATAGCCATTCTTTGTCCAATCACATTCTTGCTTATCTCCTTTTTTTCTTGTGAAACTGGTCAATATCATAATTTTTAATGAATTTGTGCTGGAAAGACTGGCTCTTCCACACACTAGTTAGACTATCAACCTGACATTTTCTACTTAAGAGAGGCTCTCCACACCTCTTTAATGACATCTACGTCCTCTACCTTGATTTGTGCCAGGATTTGTAAAGTTGAAATGATTGTTATGTTTTTTACTTTCTCCAACCTCCATCATGGAGGCAACTAACAAGGATGTGACAAAATAGCGATCTTCCATGTGAAAAAATAAATAAATGAGATGCCAAGGAATAGGGCATGACACACGCACAAATATTGAGTAGAGCATGTGCATCATCTACCAACTAGGTGCTTGTACCTAACGAGGTGCAAATGGTTACGCCAATAGTAGGATATACTCTGGCAATATATTGAAGGGCAGGGGAAAAAATCACAAAAAAATGTAAATTGCTTTTCTTAAGACTAACTATTTATAGCAAAATTCAATTGATGATGGGATGCGAGAAGATTTGAATATGAACAAATGAAACTTAATTTAAATTGGTATGTTATGCTAAATGGTTTTACAACATAATATTTTTTGTACAGTGAAAGAAGACCTGTAACTTAAAAGGTCAATTGGATTAAGTACAATTGTTGTTGGTTAATGATATACCTTGTAACTGAATGTAACATAATCAAAAAATACATGTTGCAAGAAAATATTTTTATAATACAAAAACTATTTTATGACACATCAAAACCACTAACTCAAGAGATTGGTTATGTATAATACAATTGTTGGTGGTTGACAATGAGGTTCTTAGTGTTTAGTGTTTTATCCACTCCCGCAGCTAAGAATAATCATTTTAGGTGAATTAATTGCTTGTGTGTTGTCGTATGTCGTTCTCAAAGACTTTTGTTAAACAATTCATGGGTTTTATGTTTTCCTTCAATTTCCTTAAGAAAAACTTGTTAGATAGTTCATGTTCTTGTGCATGACTTTTCATTTTGAATTATGCATACTTGGGTAAAATTTGTTGTTGGAAGAGTTAGATTAAGTTATATCTCTCTCCTCAAACTCTTAAGGTAACTTGTATGCAAACTGTGAAATCCTAGGCATGTGAATGGTTTGACTAAATAGTTGACGTAATGTGGCTTAAGGAAATTCCTTGGTAGTTGAATATGTTTGCAATGGGTTTGTTGTAAAGGCTTTAAAAACCTTCAATTAAAATTTGAACATCATCCTGCATGCCTACACTTAGATTGGAGAATGGAAGAAGGGAATGAATGCCTATCAAAGAATAATTAAAAAACATGTTTAAGTTGGATGAAATTGTGAATGCCATTTTGTATCAACACAGCCATAACAAAACTGATGCACACAATTTAATAAAGAAGATAGACACAAAACTCTCTCTTGAATGATATCAAATTATGAATAATTCTACATTTTAGCTTATATTGCAACATGGCTCAAAATTCTTTGTAGTTTCGTTATGTCCCATGAGAGGAAGGAAGTGTGGCTTCAATAGTTTATATAGAGATTTAATTAGGCTCATGTTTTATTTGACCATCCGTAAAGTCCATACTCACGATTGTAAATTGTTATTAGTGATGATATAAATTCTATTTTTATGGAAAGCATTGGAAACCCACATATAATGAGTACAAAATATGTATGATGACTAAAACGCAAGACCTAACATTGATCATGGTATAAGGGTGTAACTCATTTATTAAATTTTGGATTCATTAGTGATTGAGACTAATATACCTTTGTCTTATAAATTAAAATGGTTTGAATGAGACATCATTGTCATTGATTTTGTGGCAACGTACCTAGTGTCAAATGTCCTTCAGATTGTGATTGATAGTGATGTCAAGATTAAATTAAGAGTTAGTTTTGGAATTATGTATAGACTTATTGGTTTGTAAGGGAAACCTAATGGATAGTGGTAAGGGTTGGTTAACCACAAGGAAAAGTATTGATTATAAACTTATTACTGCTATAATCATATCATGTATCATTTTTGATAATTTAAGCAACAAAACAAGGGTGTTGGTCCATAATCATATCACTTATTGTTTACCAATAAAGTTAGGATAGTATACAAGAAAAGGAAAATATCATCTAATTTGTAAGCTAAGTTATTATAGGAATTTATGAAGTCACACTATGAGGTAAATGAAATCAATGGGGTTAGAACATTATTTTTAATAATATTGAGTACCCATCTTCATTTGATAATAATTTGATTATTCACTATATCTTAAAAGCATCCTTTAAAATGGTAGTGTGAATAATGTTTGTGATTCTTTAAATGAAAAGTCAACATCTAACTATAGGAGATGACCCAGTAGTTGTGCACCCTAACTTCGTGCTTCTCAAAATCCTACTTGGAAATTTCAAATCACTACAATTTTTTTACAACAACTTACTTTGCAAGTCCCCTGCTTATAACTTTCGTTTCAGGGCCACATCATCAAATATGATGCCACATCAGCTTGCTTTTTGTTAAGGTGTCCAAAAAGGCCCAAAACAAACCTGTTACCGATACTTGTGCATTCACATCATGGGTATTTGAGCACTGATGTGGCATCACATGATTGGTTGCTTTTTAGATCAAAGGAATACATTTTGTTTAAGTGAAGGTAGTCATGTTACAACTATTGGACATTATATAAACAACTACTATCACAACTATTGGGCATTATATAAACAACTACTATCTCAACTATTGAAACATGCTCAACTACCGAGTCCTCTCCCTATAATATATTTCAACATCCAGATATTTTGCCAACAAACCAAACAAATTTGTTTCAAAGTGCTACACCTAGGTAATAATATCATTGGACATGTCTTATAAAGGTACACCCTTCCAAGGGGTTTAAGTGGGAAATTTGCTGATCCAACAATAAGTGAAAGCAACACTTTTGTTACGTGTCTTATCCATCAATTTCTACTTTTACCTCATTGGAAAGACAGCCGACACCCAAAACGTTATAGTTATCCATTGCTTCCATTCGATCCTCTTTAATATGCAGGAGCTCTGACAACACTTGACTCATTTTTGTGCGTTCATCTGGTATTGCTTTCGTACACAATAAAGATATCTTCAATAAATTCTGCACTTTTTCTTTTTTTTTTCGTTGGATATCTCCTCCATTAGAGATGTATCGACCAGTTCAGCTACCTCGCCGCTGGACATAACACCATTTTCAATCCACTATTGCAAACTTATCCCTTCACCACTCTCAGACAACAAATTTGAGCTGGTGGGTCTTCTGCTCATCAACAACTCCATCAAAACTATGCCGAAGCTGAAAACGTCTGCTTTTGGAGTCACACGCGCCATATATGCAAACTCTGCAAAAACACCAAAGAATAAATTTTACTATAACATACTTCAATAGGATGGGTAGATTATAGATAAAAATGCATGTTTTCTTACCCGGTGCAAGGTACCCAATAGTTCCCTGAAAAGCTGAAGAAGATGATCCTCTGCTACCTTGTTGGAGATGGATCCCAAGCTTTCTTGCAGTACCAAAATCGCTCATAAGAGCTTCAAGATCTTCATCCAGAAGAATGTTTGCAGGCTTCAGATCACAATGGACAATGGGGAAACCGTATTCCTCATGCAAGTAAACCATTTCCTGAGCTATGGATATGGTGATGTCAAGCCTTTTGGATAAAATCAAACTTCTACTATGTTCTCTGTTATGTACGGCTGCATCCAGATTGTCGTTTGGGAGAAATTCTAGTACCAGAGCCCTTAAGCTGTTATCCCAAGAATACCCCATAATCTTTACCAGATTTTTGTGTCTGATGTGAGATAACGTATGCACCTCTGTGTTGAAACAACGTTCTACTTCTTTGGGGTTTTCTATCTTGAGGACTTTCACCACCACTATTCTACCATTGTTGAGAACGCCCTTGTAGACTGTGCTGATGTTGCTGCTTCCAATGATGTTTTCTGAATTGAAGTTGCCAGTAGCATTCCGCAAATCTGTTCTGGTAAACTGCTGAGGATCTGAAGACATTCAAAGAAGAAGTTCCCCCTCCATTTGCATTTGGTCAAACCCCTATTAATGGTGACGGTGCACCTCACATGGTGTCCATGCCTTATTTATGGCACGACACCCCCTTTTGTCCCCAAAGGAGAGTCATCTTGCATGTTGAGGAGATCTAGTACCACCCGTGGTGTGGGCCCGTACCGTCAGAGAGGAGATCCAGGCTATAGATTGGGCCATTAAGGCAAGGTCCCCGCCCACTGAAAATGTCCGGATTTCCCACCGGAATAGTCCACCGGCGTCAGACATCAGACTAATCCGGTGGGTTTTCCCACCTATAGCCTATTAGCTAAACTAGCAATGGCACCTTGGTGTGCAATGGGTACACTGAAGAGTTGTGGAAGGTCAATTAGTGATAGGTTTTGGTTTATAACTAATGAAAAGCCAATAATTAGACATTGAAATAGCAACCAAAGTTTTTATTTATGATCATCGTGGTTTAAAATGTGAAAGCCCAATTGTGGTGATAATGTAGTACTATTCACAACATGCTCTTAATTTCATATTTCTTATTCCTGATTTTGTCTTCCAATTTGGAGATTATAGGCAGAAATTACCTGAAACATATTTCTGAGGATCCTACCCTCGTTTAGGAGTTTCCAACACCATTGGAAGGAGTGTGTAGCAGATTAAAAAGTGTCATGAATGCATAGCACATTTATTAAGAAACAAAAAAGGGTAGATGGAAATGGAACCTACAAGTTTTTCTGACTAGAAGAAGTAAAAGCACGGTGTAGACAGGGAATTTAAGCAGCTTTTGCAAATTTGATACCCAATTAACCTCCATAATTGGAAATATGTGGATTGCATAATTTTTCCTTTTAGATTAATCTCCACATCTGTTGCTTTTCAGAAATTTGAGAGCATTGCTTTCCCCACAAGACCAGTGATAGTACCAAATAAAAGTCAGATTAAAGACATGAAATTTCCATAGTCCAAGGGAATGACTGGAATGTTTTTGGTAAAAACTTGTGTAGAGTTTTTTATATCAACATTTCCCGTAGTGTTTTTTAAATCATTATTTTATAGCAGATTTATGATCCATCATCAAGATGTCATTAAAAAACAAGAAACAAATAATGAATTTGAATCTAAAATCAATAGTTAAATTCACATATTGGCAGACTATCTAATTCTTATGACCTTATCAAAACCGTGTTTACTGTCTATGTAAGAAATCTCTCCCCATTTCTACATGGCCATTGAAGCAGCTAAATATTGACCGATGAGAGTGTGGACATAATTTGTATACTTGTTTTGTCTCCTGGCAATCCATAGAAGTAGCAACCTGCATTGATCTCAGCCATAAAAGAATGCAAATGAAATATCTATTCATTTAATAGGCGGACGACTTAATATTTTAGTAGTAATATTTATCTTCAGAAAATAGATTGAGTTCATAAGTATGCACAAACACAGAAATATTTTAGTAGTAATATTTCTACATGGCCATAGAAGTAATATTTTAGTAGTATTTCTAAAATATTTATCTTCAGAAAATAGATGACTTCATAAGCATGCACAAACACAGAAATGTTGGCTCTTGCAGTGATCAATATTTATATTCATAAGTATTTCCATCTGTACTTGAATCCAAAGCTGTAATTTTTTTTAATGAGGATCATATAATCTCACTTCTTTTACATTTTAAATTTTACACCACAAATTGCAAAGAATAGATCAAAATCTTCCATAAACAATTTTTTGAAGAGTAAATCTCTGAAACCTAAAAGCGTAGTATTTTATTTAAAAAGAATAGTAAAGTACAGGGGATTTAGATAAAAAAAATATAAACCTGATTTTATCATCCCATATTTCAACTTACAAAAAAGAGCAGAATTTTTTTAGAAGATAAAGTTTGCTGTCCACACCCATAGGCCAACATACAACTTACAAAAAATAGCAGAAATTAAGATAAGTATCCAGATTATGAAATTAGGTAATAATAATGTTTCAAAAAGTTCACGTGCGGAGAGTTTTGCAATTAGAGATTGCAATATTACAGTCCCCTGTTTGCAAGGTTAAAACTGAAAATATGATCCAAAATTCTTCCCTTCGAAATGTAGTAAACCTTACATTTAACAAAAATGTTGTATTAATAGAAAACAATAACAGTAAACATATATTCAAATGATTTGAAAAACAAACTAAAAATCAACGCTCAAGTGCAAGAAACACGTTCCAAGTACAAATTCTGTCATTCTCACGATAATCTGACAGTGGAACCAAGTTCTATTCTGCATACTAATATAATTTTCTTCTCTATCAGCTTCTATTGTTTGTCAACGTTGATAATAAATTCTTCAATGACATGAAAGCTCAATTACAATCTATCATAGAAATAGGAAAAATAGAGATTCAGATTTGTTATAAATTAACAATAACCATATGTTGCCTTGTTTTAACATTGTGTTGTATCCACAATATTCACATCATGGTGAGGTTGGCCACCCACACACATTTCAACACAAATAAACTAACCATATAGATGAAGTGGTCTACTTAGCTAATACCCCTCGGTTTTACTTTTTGGGTACGGGCGGTGTCCTTGTTTGCATTGATGTGCTCTTGGCTATTAGAGATGCTTTTATCAGCGTGTGACCATTTGAGTTGATATTTATAAGCGATGGTTTATTAGAGGTGTGATGTGATGTATCTTATCGATGCCTTATTTGACATGTTTTAATTGGTGTAATGATGATTAGTTAGCGTTTACATGTTATTAAGTGAGATATTTTTATGATGGAAGCGTCAATCTCTATGATGAGTGTATTGGTGAAGGGGACTTTAAAGGTCGCGTACTCACTTCTGCGAGGATGCCTGCGATTCTAAGATTTCCTCTTCACGATTGTGTTTTATTATGTTATATATATGCATGTTTGATGTACTCTTTGTACAGGACATCGACTCCACCTGATTTCACAGGTTTGAGCATGTCCATTGGCCAACGGTATTCGATTGGGAGATAGTAGCTAGGTTTTTCATGCCAAGTCATCACCCTAGACATAGTGTGTCGTCCGGTTTTAGTCAGGTTAAGTTGCTTCTTGTTGTTCATCTCTCCCTATTTTTATTTAATTTCAAGTTGGAAAAGGTAAATAAATGGCTATATGTATTTAATTTGTCTATTAAATTTATCAGGTTATGATGTTAGAAATATTATTGAAATTATTAATTAATTTAATTTAATTAATAAAATAATCTAATCTTGGATTAGATTTATTTTATTGATTAATTAGTATGTATGAAATTCAGGGTATCGATTAAATTGTTAAAATTCTTTGAAGAATTTTAGAAATTTTGATAGCACTTTGGAAAAGAATATTAAAAGCTTTAAATTCATTTTGAAATAGAAAATTTATAATAAAGTGACTGATTTAAATCTATTTTGAAATTTAAATTTTGTTTTAAATGATTTAAAAGTAAATATCTTAGAAAGGGAGATATTTGAAAAATGTTGACTAAATGTGGAGAATAGGAATGAAATATTATTTTTATTTTGGAAAAAGAAAATATCTGGGATATTATTTTGGGGAAAGTTGACTAAATTTGGGGATTATTCATGCTTGGGAAAAGAAGTTTGTTGTGAAGAAAAAGGAGGGTTTTTCTTGTTTTTGGAGGATGCATTTTGGGATTGGAGTGAAGATTTGACAAGGTTTTTTGAAAGAGTTGGAATGGCAACTCAACACCAGATTCTTCTTCAAGCTTCAAACAGGTTTTCTTGTTCTTTTATTGTTCTAAAAATCTGGTTTTTAGTTTTGAAAACTTGTTGCAATCATTCTTGAAAACCCAGTGGAAATCTTGAAGACATTTAGATTGTTTGTAGAAAATCAAAACTTGCAACAGGAATCTTCAATTTCAACAATAGAAAATGAGAGAAGAAAATGAAATTTGAAAACCTCCATTTTGGTTTTGAAATAGTTCATATCAAATTTGAAGTTTAATCCAGGAATTGTGTTTGAAAAAATAGTTTTATTGTAAAGTTTATGTGGAAAAGTTTCACAATTTGGCTGTAAATGGAGATTTTTGGTATATTCATACATGTGTTTTATTTATGCAAGCTTTGGGTATTTCAATTGGGAGGTTTCTTTTTCCCCTGTTTTTTTTTAAAAAGAAAAAATTTGTCAAGTTTTAGTTCTGGAATTTTTACCAGACTAAAAGGGCGAATTTATTTTTCTTTATATAAAAAAAAAATATAAAAATTGAGATTAAAAAATGTGGGGGAGGAAGGGGGAGCTAACCCCACCGCCGCCCAACTATACAGGGGCGGGCGTGTTAAACAAGCAGGGCCCGGCGCCCTAAGGAAGCGGTGATGGTGGCTTTGGAGAAATACCACCAGGGGAGGCGGGGGTTGACTGCGTGCCTAATGGGCTTTCCCTTTTTGTTAATTTTTATTTCATTTTATAAATATAAAATATAATATTTATTATATATTATATATATATAATTTAATATATTTATTTATTATATATATGATATATATATATATTATATTATATATTTAATATAATAATAATTTATTATATATATAATATATTATATATTATGTTTTATTTTATTTTATTTATTTTATGTGTTAAAAAGAAATACTTGGGTATTATTTAAATGGTTTGGATTTTTAAATGGGTTTTAAATAGTTTGGGAAATATTTATGAGTTGGTTTTTAATTCAAAAATATAAATATTTATTTAAATAATGTTTTCAGGTTAAAACATTTTTATATTTAAACACTATCATTTAGGATTATTTTATTATATAAGATGTATACATTGATTTTATAATGAAATGATTTCAATGGGATTCTTATATTTCAATATTATTGGGAAATTGAAGTGGACCCTTAGATTTAATTAATGATTGTTTGTCAAATGCTTAAACAATTATTTAATAAGGGAGTGATTTTAAGGAAAAGGGATATTCGTGTTAAATGAAATGGAATGTTTATAAGAGCATTTTTATTAAGGCCAGAGGCGTAACCTACAGTGACAGCACGGGTGGAGCGTGACCGTGTAAAAAAAAAAATGTTAACTTATAAAAAGTAAAAGCCGACAACCAAAGTGTTTATTAAATATTATATATTTTCCGTCATAAATTTTCCAACTAATTAATTAAAAGCCGACAACTAAAGAGATATGAAATAGTATATCGTTTCGGTCATAGCTTTTGGAACTCATATAAATAGGAAGTAAATAGTGGGAATAAAAAACAGATTATTATCGGGAATAGTGCGAATAAATAGAGAGGTGCAGAGAATAGTGTGAATAAATATAGAGGTGCAGGAATAAATAGTGCGGAGAAAAAAAGTAAGTTACATTATAATATTTGTTTTATTATAAGTAAATAAATTTTTAATAAAATATCTATTATAAGAAAGTAAATATTTTTTTAGTTTTATTCTTTTTGGGTAAAAAAATAATTCTATTATAATGCTTTTCAATTACAAATAAGAAAGTAATTTAATGTAAAATATAAATATATTATTAATTGTTTTTAGTTTTATTCTTTTAGGGTAAAAAAGTTAATTTCATAATGCTTATATTATAATATTTTTTTATAAGCAAGTAAATAATTTTTAATAAAATATCTATTATAAGAAAGTAAATATTTTTTTAGTTTTATTCTTTTTAGGGTAAAAAAGTAATTCTATTATAATGCTTTTCAATTACAAATAAGAAAGTAATTTAATGTAAAATATAAATGTATTATTAATTGTTTTTAGTTTTATTCTTTTAGGGTAAAAAAGTTAATTGCATTAAAATGTTTTTAATGCTTACATTATAATATTTATTTATAAGCAAGTAAATAATTTTTTAATAAAATATCTATTATGTGATTAATATATCACATACAAAAACAAGAAAATAGTGCAATGGATTAATATATTTGATTTGTAATTGAAGGGTTATGGGTTCAACTCTTATTGTGGGTTTAAAAATTAATATATTTTTTAATTAATTTATTTATTACTAATTTTATTGAAAAAGTTATTAATTAACATAATTGTAATCATAAAAAAATCAAAATAAACATGTAGTGCAATGGATTAGTGTGTTTTGTTTATAATCGTAAGGTTGTGGGTTCAATTCTCATTTGGATTCAAAATTTAATATATTTTTCAATTAAAAGTGAATATTACTATGAAATGGTATGTGTAGAAAATAGAAGGCAACCCTATTTTATGAGGGTGTTGTATTCCATATAGAAGGCAACCCTATTTTATGAGGGTGTTGTATTCCATTAAATTGTGTCTATATATATCAATTCCATTAAATCTAAAGTGACTTACTTTGATAGCATGCACTTTCTTTATGTTTGCTAACCTTAATTTTATTGTTCTTTTATTTTCAGCGAATAATCTAATTAAAAATGTCACAGAACGAATCAGAAATCATAGTTGAAAGCCCAACTGCCTCTATAAGGTCAAATGATTTTGTTGAAACCCCTATCGACAAATGTGCAAGAATAGTTTTAGAGTGTTGCAATAACATTGTCAAAGAAATTGAAAATACAAGCTTAATGATCAATGATGATGTTGAGGAACTGGAAATAATGACAATGGAAGTTGTTGCAAAAAAAGTTCATGAGGCATATACTATAGTAGGTGCATTTCCAAATATGCTCAAAGACGTATATAAAGATCACTATGAAAATAAAGGTCGTAATACTGATCTCATTGCTGAAGAATTTGTAATGTATTTACACCATTACAATGAGATGTTATTACTATAATCCCTTTTTATTTGACCTTCAATACTTCTTACATTTACAAACTTTGAAGACTTTAAAAAAAAAATTGAAGAGGATGTGTGGCAACATACAAGACTTCCATTATGCTACTCATTATTTGTAATGTACATGGTTTTTTTAAATGTGTGGTATTAAATATATTTTTTAAGTGGATGTGTGCCAAATCTATATGAAATATTACATGTGCTTCAAATATAAGTTACAATATTTTTAAACAAATTTTTAAAGTTTTTTTACACATTTTATCCAATTTTTATTTTCAAATTTTAAATGATTTAGAAAAAAAATCATGTTATACAAATGATAATAGCAATTAAATATATATATATATATATATGAAAATTGATTATGATCTTCATGATTGAAAAAATTAGATGCCTTGATAAATCTCTACATACTTTATATAATTATATAAATAAAAAATTAATATTTAATTTGTATTTTTAATAAATTATTTAATAAATGTTTGGAAATCAATCTTCACCTAACCCTAATTCTAACTATATCTCCTAACCCTAACCCAAACCCTAATCCTAAAAATAATCCTAACCCTAACCCTAACCCTAATACTAATACTAATACTAACCGTAACCCTAATCCTAACCCTAACCCTAACCCTAATAAAAGTTTGAACCTAACCATGTTTGACCCCTAACCATAACTTATATTATATTTTTATAATAAATAAACTAAAATATTATTATTTATCTAATAATATAATCAAATAATATAATGTTTCCTTCATCTATCTCCAATAGTGGACCCGCAAATACATACTCATCTGCATTTGAATCAAACTCCATATAAACAGAATTCAGTTGGTAAAAATGTTTTGATCTGAATTGCATGTTGGTCAAAAATGTTTTGATCTGAATTACATGTAAGTTCACTAAGTAGGTCTTGTGAATGGAGCTTTAGGATACATCAGAAATATCATATACAAACCTGGATGTGGCCCACCAGATCCACCTACATATGCTATGGTTGAATTTGATAATTACTCTGGAATTCCTTTTGAAGATGCATCTCCAAATTTAATGCCAATTTCACCAATACAAAGGGGCCGCACACATCAATTGCCCCTACGATTGGCTTGGGCACTAACAATCCACAAATCACAAGGGTTAACTCTTTCCAAGGCAACAATTGATATAGGTGATCTGTATAGGATCTAGACTATTTTGCGTTTTGAATGCTTAATTAAAAACAACTTTGCAGAATTTTAATACATGCATACACTAACAAAATTATGCATCAAACTTAAGGTGAAATAAACATAATTGAGAGAGAAGAAGATAGAAGGTGCAAACAGAGTTTGATTACGGAGTTCGCCACAAACGTGACTACGTCTCCGGGTCGGCTCCAATAGAGTACGACCGATCCGATTAATCTCCAAAATCAAGTACAATGCACCAAGACCATTCCTTCTAGCACTTCAACAGCATAACACTACTCCGACGTACAAGAATGGCTCAAAAATCTCCACAAGCATTCTCCTGTTCTCACCACCTGGACTTGGAAAATCAACCTATACCCCCTCCTTTTATACATAAAATTAGCCTAAAAAGGCTAAAACCCTTCATAATTACAAGAAACAAACATAATTCCTTCATTATGCTACGTTTTCAAGTTCTTCCTAACCCCCTTTGTCATTTCATATAAGGGGGGGGGGGTTAGGTTTAACCATACACTCAAATTAACAATTTTCGGGCAGGAAATACATAACAAATAGAACCGAGCTCTCCATATAGTAAAGCGAGCTTCGGTGATCTAACGACCACACCATATTTTGCTAGGCCGGTGGTTACGAGTTCCAAACCCGTCGGCCATCATTTTTTTTAAAACAAACTCCAATGTTAATAGAAGAAAACAAACCCGACCTCGCCAAATAATGAATAGACTGTCGGCGGTGCAACGGTAGAACCGTTGGCTAGCATGCGTTAAGTCACGAGGTCGAGCCCGTCGGCTAACGAAATTTTGTTAAAACAAACAACTCGATGACCGAAGAGGAGAGAGGCTACATGCGTCCAACCAATAGACTACCACATGGCAGGATTCTATTCGCCCAAGCTGCTGACGTGTATGCCGACAATGTTGATGACTGGTCTTGCCAACTCGGATGCCACGCTGGAGTACGGATAGGACACGTGTCACAATCTGATTGGCTCCGTACGGATGATTCAACTGCCACGTGTCTCACCTGAATTCATCCATGTAGATGCCGTACAGTACAGACGATCTGCTAACGTCATCATCCGTACAATCACCTCAAAAGTCAACTCAAAACTTTGACCAGCTGTATCTTGAGCATATGACGTCAGATTTCGACGAAACGAACGCCATCAAAATCATCTCAACAAGCTCTTCGCGATGACACCAGTTTTATCGATTTATGAGACAATCATTTTTTTCGCCTTCTGGACACCCTCTGATCTCAGTTTGACCCTGCCTTTGACTGGCCATAACTTGTGCAAACAGACTCCTTTTCGCTCCGTTCGAGTTGCGTTGGAATCAGGACGCTGAGCTCTTCTTTATAGTGCAGAAATTTAGAGATTTGGAGACACTTCAATTTTCACTGAAAATATCCCCCGGATCAATAGGACCAAGAGAAAGGGCAGGAATAACTTTTGTTGCTATATCAAGTGTTAAGTATTTGGATGGAATTAGAATCTCGCCACCATTTACATATGATCGTTATGAAAAAATGAAGACAAGAAAGCAACTCGCCAAAAGAAAATCAGAAGAAGAAAGACTAAAATCTTTGGAAACATAACATTTTTAAGTGATTTATATATTTTTCAAGTGAATTCTTCTATTAATATTGATATTAAATTTTTGGTATAAAAGATGAATTCTCTCATTCATTATGAATTCCTATTGTACACATCTCTTTGTGCATTTGAATAAATATGATATGAATCATGATTTGTAAAGTATTATAATTCTTTATTTAAAATAAAATAAGTGATAAATTCTTATTTTACATTGTGCATTGCGGATGCTACTAGCTTATCTATCTTAATATATTAATCTATATATTATACGCTGAGACATATCATTTTCAAGGAGTATTTTTTAAATTCAAAAAGCAAAAAAGTGAAAAAATACGCCAAAAAATGATATCTCGGTAGATAATATATAGATTAATATATTAAGATAGATAAGCTAGTTTATAGTTCTTATTGGTTGCAAGTGAACTTATAATAAGATTAGTGATTTTTATGAAATGTGTAATTGAGGAATTTTAAATATTGAGTTCATAGTCAAGTTATTGATGATGTTTTAAAGCAATATATTTGAAAGGACAAATATTGGATTTAAATATAAGGTGTTTAATAGCGAGATTAATTGATTTCAAAATGATTTATTTTGCAAAGGAGAAACAGTTATTTTAAAAGGATATGATTTAAATCGAAGAAGTAAACATTTATTTGGTTATTTTTAAAGACAATTAGGGAATTAAATATTTGGTATAAAGTTCATCTTTTGTCTGAAAGAGATGTTAAAATCAGTTTTATTAAGGCAATAAATTACTGAATGTTAATGGAGGAAGTGGATTTAGGAAATCCAAATATAGATTTAATTCTTGTTTGATTGCCCTTCTTGAATGTACTCTTCTTCTATTTTCACTTTGGGGAATTCGATTTGAAGGGTTGTTAAGTCTTCCATAAGGGGTTTAACTTTTGGAGTTGTTGTATTATGTTGGTCAACCGTTGTTTTTCCTTGGGTAGTGTGTATAGTTGTATCCTATTGTATTACCCGATTTTCACGAACGGGGATGTTTTGTGCCTCATTTGAATTAAGAGTGGGTTTTGATTTTTGTTGCCTCCAATGTTAGAGATGGTTTTGACCTTTGTTGCCTCCAATGTTTGGAGAGGGTTTTGACCTTTGTTGCCTCCAATGGTTGGAGAGGGTTTTGAATTTTGTTGTCTCCAGTGTTTGGAGTGAGTTTTCTTTATGCGTTCCTACTAGAGTTGGAGTGGTTTTATCTTGTTGGTATGCACTTGGGATTCCCATGGTGAGGTGCGGTTTGTTTGGTATGTTGTCAAGTAGAAGAGTGGCTTCTATTAGGGGCCAAATCCCAAAGAGCTAAACTAGATAACCTTCAGAGGTGGTTCAATCAAGTGATAACTAAATCAATGTACTTAGAAGTTAGGTAGTATTTCACACTAATTAAGATAATTGAGCCTTGTTCATAGACGCAAGGGCTTGTATAGACTTGGAATGAGACGGGAAGGCCTGGAATGGCAAGGTCATCTATCTTGTCTTTACGAGAGGTATTTGATTCCGCATGAGTGAGCATGGGTGTTGGGATTTGGTAGAGGCCACCAGGACAACTCATAGTGGGGGCCACAAAGCCTATGAAAGATTCGAAGAGATCCAGCATGTCGAGCTATGTGATGACCTCTTTGTATGACATGATTGGTATTTGGTTTTATGTGTATGGTTTTTCTTATCATACTCAATCTGCTTTATTCTAGAAGTAATGTGACTTATGTCAGTGATGTTAGAGTTGTACTTGTGTTAGTCGTATGGGTGTATGGTTCAATTGGTTGGTTGTGTCAGTGTGAGTTAGCATGTGTCTAGGGGTTGATGGTCTTGTATACATGATTCCTTGTTACTATCTCCTATGCGAGGTGAGCAACCAGTATCACATGGTTGAAGTAGGCATTTTGTGTCCGTTAAGGTCATCTTTTGTTAGGTGTGGGCCGAGACTTCAGGATTAAAGAACTACTCCTTGGGATCTGATTACTTTCATGCTATTATTTTTAGTTATTATTGTAATTTATTACCCCTCTTTATGTCGAGGTGGAAGATGTAATTTGTAACCTTGTTTATTGGATTTACCTCATTCGGGGAATGAGAGTTGTAATCGTATTGTAAATTATATTATTGGAAACATGTGGTATCTCTTATTCCTTTGATGTAATTTTATCATGTATGGAATGTATGTGTATCTAATTTGTTTAGTAATTAAATGTTATGGTTTTAACTCATGTTTCTTGTTTGGGTTTAAGTAAACTTAGTCTCGTAACCTTAGGGGTTGTTGGCAATGGGAAGTGAAATTGCATGGTAATTATGCTTAATCAAAAAAAAATAGTACATTTGGGTAGTTAATTGCAACTTCCCTAGGGTTCTAGCGTGGTGGAAGTAGTTACACTAAACATGAGAATTGGAAGAAAAATGCACATAAAAAAGGGAATTATTTTAATTTGATCTATACAAATGCCAGATTGCCTCTTTGGCCTTGTCCATGGCCTCATATAGATATTCAATGGGAAATTTAATGAACTAAAAAGAAAAATTAGCGAATCATAACATTTTAAAATAAAAATTAAAAAAATACATATTTTTTAATGAAAACTTACCTTGATTATCTCCATGTACTTGGTAAATAAACCATCAAAAATGGTTTTAAAAAATGGCCTTGTACATGTGCTTAAGAGGTGGACATCTGACTACAGAGATGAAATTAGTGGTGAACCATGTGAGTCTCAACCACAAGAGCTCCTTACCATTTATGTGTTCTCTTATGAGATTTAGAACCCATGGGTGGTTGTAAAATTTTTTTGTCACATTACTTGCCTTATCCACCACATTCTGCACTCATTCAAGTTTTCTTATATCCGCAAGGAGAAGCTCAATGCAGTGAACAGCACAAGGGCTCCAAACAACATAGGGTGCCGCACCTCAAAAAGTCTAGAATTGGCTGCATATGCAGTTGCATTTTTGGTCACTTCCTGGACCGACATAATCCACTTTCACCTCCATTACCACCTCATTCAACAAGTTGTACAAGATCTTGACATTTTTAATTTCATTGGAGGCAATAACTAATGTAAGATTCCACTACTATTCGAACACCAATCTCGGATAAAATATTTTATGATTTACACAAGTTTGACAATACAGGCATTTTGTTAAACTATTTGCAGGCTTCCGGATTGAAGATATTTTCGGCTCTATTTTAATATTAGACAAATTCCCATAGTAACCATCACATAGACTAATTTCCAGATTTCCAAATGAACATTCTAATTTTCTTACAACCTTATAATTAATTCAATTCCAGCTTATTCCGTTCAGTTCACCAACATTACGATTTGCAGATTCAAAAATCAGCAGTACAGTTTAATATATATATATGACTGATTATTTAAATTGGAAAGCACTATGATAAACCAAAAGACTAACATAATATATAGAACCTAGAACGTAGAAACAGGTATTAGTGACCTTACTCTAGTTCTACGCAAGGCATAATTTCTGAGTGGTAAGTATTTGTGGCTGTAATGTTTTTTTAGTTCTTAAATTTTATAATGTATTGCTTATGTCACATGCTAATTGAGCACTTAATATTCAGTCTCTTGTAAGATAGATGAATATAATATTCTTCCTGGTCCAGGTGTGAAGAGGAAAGCTGATGAGCTTAGTGCAGAAGACATGCCCATCTCTCAAGAGTTGCCAAATGCTCAGGATGACACTGTTGATGGTAATGATCAAACAATTGAGAAAGAGAATGATGATGATTCAGGGGTGGACTACTCAAAACTCACTGGAAGGAAAAAGAAGGTATTTGATCTGAGATTTAAAATGGTTAAGATTTTCATTTTGTACCCCTCATTCCCAAGGCTGTAATGATTGTATCTGACAAGGAAAAATGGCTCTAATAACAAATTCTTATTTCCACTTCAAAGCTGAGTATAATTTGTATATTTATTCTGCAGAATGAAGCAAGAAAAGCCAATCAGAAGGACATAATTGCAGAAAAGAAGAGACAAGAGACTGTACATGAACCCTGCGGTGTATCAAAACAAAAGTGGATTGAGGAAAAGAAGAAAATTTTGGGAAAGCATTTAGATGCAAAAGGTCTCAATATTACAAAAGCTCACATGCTGGATACTCAGGAGGCAGCTGAAGCAAAGTACAAGAAATGGGACAAGAAGCCTGCTCCATTTGGATGGGATGGTAATACTGTGTTTTCTTAAAGCATTTTGTATGTAGTCTTAATGTAGATATATAAATCATGTTTCAGGAAGATGATTCTTTTCCATTTATTCTTCAGTAATCAAATATGTTCCAGTTTTATGTTGCCATCGTCTGTATAGCTTTTTTAATTTTTATTGGTTTTTTCATTTGAGCAAACATGTAAATGGTGTTCTGTTTTTCTTTACACATTTCAGTGTTCAACCAGAAGTCTCTATACAATGCTGTCATGTTGAGTGTTGATACTGCTGAGATGTTCCAGGAGAATTATGACAAATTGTTGGATAAGCATAATAGATTGCTTAATGAATACAATAAGTTGAAGGCAACTACTTCTCAGGAGGCCCTTCCACCTTCCACCTCCACACCAGAATTCTCAGCTCAAGATAGAGAGACATTGTCTCTCGGGATTAAAAGACTGAGAGGAATTGCAGATAGTTAGAGAAAATGAGGAAAAGGCTAAGGAGGAAGCAGGGAAAGTTGTAAGAGATTAAATTGATGATATCTTGGGACATAGAATATTGTGCATACTCCATAAGCTGGACAATGTATGGAATGTTTACAAAAACATTCAAGAAGCATATAAAAGATACTCTGAAGTTCAGGAAAACTTTCAGAATGTATGGAGTAAGTGGAGTACAAGGGCAGAGGCTTTGAAGGAAATAGTGGCAACTATGGAGAGTGATCCAAAGGCTCCAACAAACCTGCCACAGTTAATAAAGGCAATTGGATTGCTAGGGGAAATTTCTGCTTTTGAAAGTAAGCTAGATTTGCAGATCAAAAGTAAGTTAAAAATGTTTTGATTCATGGAACAAAATGGCATCTTAAGAAAGGGAACTAACGTGACTGAGAGCATAGGGTATTGCAGAGTACATTCCTGCAGCCCTTTCTCTGTAGAACACAGTTCTCTCCACTGCAACTACAGGCTGCACAGTTGAACAACTATTGACTCCTAAGAAGATTACAAATCCATATAAGGCACCTGCAACAATAAAAAGATCGGTCTTGTTGCTCCTGATGTTCAAAAAATGTCTAGTTAGCTAATAAGGTAATCAGAAGCTAGGTATTCACTAGGGCTAGAAACAGGTCATTTGATATTTTGGTAGTCTGTGCAGCTAAAATTTTTTGGAAAGTGGGATGTCTTGAATGGAACTACATACGATTTTGTGCCAACCTTCCAAAAGATTAAGTAAAGCACAGACAAGTGTGAATAAGTATCTAACACTATTATAGTCAGGGCTCCGCCAGTAAGTCCACCATTGCTTCCAGAAACAAGACTTGAATTGTCCAAAGAATGACTGAGAATACTGGGTTGGAAAGTGAAGTTCTTCTGCTTGTGGGGGTGGAGTATTGAGCTCTTTCACCAATGCTTTGTTTCGCCTGAATATTTTAAAAAATGGCTCAATGTCAAATATTAGTTTTAGTTGTATATTGGCTTCTCTTCTGTCTGTGTGTCTCCGTGGTTGCAAATTGATGCCAAAGATTTGTTTCCTAAACTTGCAGTTATTGGGCAGGGTTCTTCTGGAGAAGTGTACGAGGGTTTATGGCTTGGAGTGAAGGTTGCTATTAAGGAGATCCCCATAATTTGCGAAGATTTCGACTCTTTACTGCAAGTGGAAATTGCCGTGCACGCAAAGCTGCAAAATCCTTTCATTGTTCAATTGATAGGTGTGTGTTTGATAGAAAAATATTGCTATCTTGTAATGGAATTCGTCAGCTCCAGCTTGGAAAAAATACTGGAAGAACGAGTCGGAGGAAGACCACCTTTGCCACTACCTGTTGCAGTTGACACAATGCTTCAAATCTCAAGGGAAATGGGGTACCTTCACAGCCAAAGAATCATGCACATGGATCTCAAGGCATCTAATGTGCTCATAGAGCCTTCAGAAGTACCGGAATTTAAAGCACAAGGGTACGCTCGAGTTAAGCTGTGTGATTTTGGGGATTCCAGTTTAAGGCTTTACAGATTCCCATCCCCTGAAGTCACCATGGGAACTTGTTACTGGAGGGCGCTGGAAGTCTTCCAATATCCCCTAGAAGGTTTTGAAATAGACAGGGAGATTCTAAAGCAATATACTCATAAAGTAGATGCATACAGCTTTGCCATGACTTGTTATGAGATTCTAACGAGAATGCAGCGCTTTGTGGGAGTGGATACCAGGAATGTCTACGGACTGACAATACAAAACAAAAGGCCGAGATTACAATACAGCCTAAGGTTAAATAGATACAATAAAAACTCATGGGAAGTGGCTTACCTACAGATTCTGCGGAAATTGTGTCGCAGGAACCCAAGTTGTGTACTGGTCCTGCTTAATCTTGCTGCTTCAATCTATTCACAATAAAGGGGCCGAAAGCATTAGCGGTGGGAGAAGCAGTAAAATATGGAGTTGAAACCATTCACGGCGAGAGAAATGCGACTTACCTCAAGTTTCAACACAAATTGCTCATAAAAAAAAAGGTCACCAAAGTAGGGCAGATATTAACAGAAGGTAGATATTTTGGAAGGAGAGTTAAACGAGCAACGGTTGTGCATGGATGGAGAACCTTGCCAAGCGCCTCCGTGCTTTCCAACCGTCAACAAGAGAAATGAGCTTTGAAGCTCAAAGTGACACGCCTTCGGCGTAATGATGCATGTGTAAATTCAAACTATTAATTAGAAAATTGAGGTCGAGTAATGTTACCTAAGCTATACTTATAAAAATTAATCCTAACTAAGCTAAACTTAAATTTCATATAATTTTATTAAATTTCTTTGTGAACATGTTGATATAAATAAGGTTCATTTGCACTTAGATGGATGATAATTTTCAAGCCTACTTATTACCAAAACTAGTATACATAGATTTATTGCCTTTGAAAATTTTAATGTGAGTTAAGTATGTTTCTAACTTTACAAGCTTTGTATTATTGAAGTCATTGGAAAAAGTATTGTTTGTCTAGTTTCTTTATCTTCTTCAAAATGATAAGATTTGATTATTTTTTATATATCTTAAGTTTTGTTTGGTCACTAGGTTCTTATTGGTGGTGGATTTGTGGGAAAATTTATTTGTTTTTCCTCTTATTGTAATCTATATGACTTCTTGTTTATTCTTAAAAAGTAAGAAAATTATAATGTGGATTTAATCATTTTGATAATATTTCACAAAAACATATTTCAGAAGACCCTTGACTTGGGTGCATAAAACTTAGTTCTATGCAAAAATGTCAAGTTGATTTTGGGAAGGACCCTACTATTCCTAAGAGTTCTAGACATTTGGAGAGAGAATCTAGACTATGAGTAGTACCAAGTTTTTTCCATTTCCAGGGTGGACACTTTTCCCTAGAACCCAATATGTTTTTATAAAGAAACTATGGTAAGTGCACAGAAATGTGAGACCAAAAGGGGGTCTTAAGTGGCCATTTTTTAAATCAATAAAAACTACTCTTGGATGAGAAATTGAAGATAGTTACACTCAAAATTTGAAGATGCAACAATAACAAGAATCATAGTGCTCTAAATCTACTTTTTGAAAATTTATTTGAATTGTAGACAAAATGGCTTTTCGTTCCTCTAAAATAGGGTACAAGGACAACACGACCTCATTTGTTGACATGGCAGAGAGAAATCTACCTTCATCGAATGATGAAATCCACACCATGATCCATAGATTCTAAGAGAAAGGGTTTTTGGAAAAGAAAATAATGAGTTCTTTGGGGCCCCACACCACCAGAAAATCCCACAGTTTCTTTTTTCAAGAAATATTATCAAACTTAAATGGTAGTGAGAGAGTCAACCCCACCATTGACAAGTAATTTGCAACCATTTGAGCTCCCTTTGTAGTGGGAAAATAGATCAAGTGGCCTTGGATAATAGAAAAACATCATCATTTGATTCCCCTATTACAAAAATTTGAAAAAAAAAGAAAAGGGATTTTGTATGTTGATCAAGCATTAATGGTGGTGCCCATCACCTACACCATAGTCGAATTGTTCACTTACAATCAGGAGCTCTTTTAGTATGATTTCTCTCTCACCATGATCAAACTTTTCAACTTGAACATAGTCACAGGAAAGTAGGGGAAGATAAGAAAATAATATTCTAAGCTTGTTAGTAGCAACAGGAAGTCATATGTAAGGCTCCTCCCTTCATATAAAAGCTTTAACTCCTTGTGTTAGAGTTTAATATATTTATGATATCATTTTATAATATAAGATAGTGCCAATAGTTAAGGTATCATTTTAAGTTTTAAATAATAATTAGAATGTTATCCATATTGATGTGTGTTGCTATAATCATGATCAAGTTTTCAATCCTTAGCAACTTCTAGGAGGAAGTCTATATAAAGAGAGTCTTTATCATAATAGTGGTTTACAACTTTGAGGAGAGGCAGTTTTAGCTGAAATGCATATTTGCAGAAAATATAATGATTTAAGCTTCAAAATTTCCATTTTAAGGATTCCAATTGAAGAGGGTCTGATCAAATCACCTTAGATCAAACCCCCTTGGATAGAACCTCGCTAGTTTTAAACCATACCTATAAATGCGTCTCCTTTACACCTATCAAAATGCTGATAAAAAATCACTTTTGATTTAGCTTTTGGGAGATCAAATGAATTCATTTAAAATTTATTTCAAATGATTATGGTATTCCTCTGAACAAGCTATCCAATGAATATAATTTTAATATGTTTTGGTTTTGTTATGTATTTGTTTTTTAAGTTTTATTAAACATAGATTTTTCATCGAAAATGAATTTTTTTATTCTTCACATGTGGAAAATAGAAATTTATTAAAAAATTGAAAATATGAGTGCACCAGATGTTGAAGTTCTTGATCCAACAAAAAAAATTAAATTAGATTTTGACATATACAAAAAGTTATGCGTTATCACGATTGTATTGTGTCACAAATTGTAATTCATTTGATTTTGAAACTTGATTATGGAAAAAATATTCAATAAAAAACTATCTAACCAAAATTGGAAGCACTAGATATCAAGAGTCACAAATCTAAATTTGAAAGAATTAAATTTTTATCCTTCATGGAAAAAGTTATGCGTTATCACAGTTAATGCGTCACTTTTTTAAAATGTTGTTTTGAAAAAATCAATTTTTGTGGGAGATGGAAAAAGAAGTGCAATTTGATTCCAAAATTTTTGCAAAAATATTTTTAGAATCTATAGACAAAGGAATTTTATATGAGACTCTAGTTTACCATCTTCAAATTCCTCCACGAGTTTAAGCTAGCTATAGGTGCAGAATGTGAAGATTTAGTTAAAAATAATAATTTGATTAATCGGTTGTGTAAAAATTGTAAGCAACTATTATGGAATCACGGGGGTGAATGTAGGGCCACTTGGCCAACTCCCCATAATAAATCTAGTAATCTTGTTAAAAGAAAATTATAAATGAATAAAAATCGATCAAGTTGTGACCAAGCTTAATGGTTAAGGTGATTTATAACTATTGTCTTATGATGAGAATGATTAAATTTATGATGTACTAATTTTAGTGGTTGAGTGTGATCCAAGTATAGTCTTGATGGAATCAAGAAGCTGGAAAACAAGCTTCATTTATTTATAAGATTTTGACTAATGATGGATGCAAAATAAGAGGTATAGATTCACTTGACCCTGCCTCACTCAATTTTTATGGTTATAATATTGAATTTTGTGAAATTGATTTATGTGTATATGATATACATTAGAATCTCACCTTCTTATTTATTATTTATATATATATTCTATATTTAATGCATTATAAAATATTGTTAAGTAGTTTTGAATAAATTAAGATTAACATTTGACATTTATAATTATTGAATAGAAAATGAAAGAAGAAAAGTTAGCTATTGACTAGAATTAGCATGATATTCAATATTAAATAATATATTTATTGATTAAAGTATCAAATTGATGAGTACAAAGTGTTGCCTAAAATATTATTACTAATTTTGTATTTTATAAGAAAATGTGATGGTCAGCAAAAGGAGATATAATGCCCATGCATAACCCTAGGGAAGTTGCAATTAACTTCTCAAATGCAATAAAATTTTTTTTGTTTAAGTACAATTAACATGCAAGGTTCACTACCCATTGCCAACAACCCCTAAAGGTTGGTGAGATTACAGTGAGAGCCAAACAAGAAACATGAATTGAAAACATAACATTTAATTGCTTAAAGAATTAAGAACACATACATTCCATACAAGATAAAATACATCAAAGGATAAGAGATACCACATGATTTTAAATATCAATAATCATTTAACAATAAGATTACAACACTCATTCCCCGAATGAGATAAATCCAATAAGCAAGGTTATAAATTACAACTTCCACCTCGATACAAATCAGGGCAATAGATTACAAGTTTCTAACTGAAGCAGATAAAGCAAGAAATGAACTAGATCCCAGGCTCTCAAGCTGGAAATCTCATCCACCTTGAGCAGGAAGATGAACCAATGGATTAAGGTGCAGTTCCACCCAACCATGTGATACCCGAAGGCTCACCCCTCGTGCTGGGAGATAGTAACAAAGGAATTCCTATACAAGACCATCTACCTCTAGACCACAGGGCTAATACCCAATTGAGTTGAATTAGATACAAGAACATCACTTAACACAATGGTTACAATGCTTCCAGAGAACAATGATCATTCATGCAGTACAATACACTAACTTTTGGTTGACATAGAGAGAGTGTCACACATCATTTTCTATGAGTTACCCTAGCTCAACCTTCCTAGGCTATCGGACCCCCATCTTGGGTTACCCTGGCTTGCCTCTACCAGCTGTCGGACCCTCATACAAACTGTGCTTCTCATCTTATCTCAAACCTTAAAAGCGAATGAGTCATGAGAGAGGCATTTATTATCTTAATTAGTTTGAGAGTTTTTCATTAATTCTTTTAAAGTTATCACTTACTTAAACCCTAAGTGAGTTACCCTGGCACCCCTTTGTGTGTCGGACCCCCACAAAGAGCCACTCTCCTATCGACAACATACCCAACAAAACCAATCACCAAGGGCGCCAAAGTGCATACAACTAGAAAAACAATCACTCCAAATCTAGGAGTCAATATATAACAAAACTCACTCCAAACACTTGGAGGCTACAAAACACATAAACCCCTCCTTCCAAAGGAGGCACAAACCACATAAGCCACTCATAATCCAAAGGAGGCACAACCCATCCCCATTCGAGAAAACCGGGTAAGACAATAGGATACCACTATACACACTTCCCAAGGAAAAATAGAGGTTGACTAACATATTATGACAACCCCAAATAATTAAAAACCCCATTTGGAAGACTTACAAGAAAAATAACCACATTGCCCAACATCGAGAAAGAATGAAAACATCATTTAGAAAGCATTTCAGACAACTTAATAAATTAATGTTAGGATTTCATAAATCCAAGTCAAACAATGACATAATGCATGAAATCGATTAAATAATTAACATTATTTGCACAAACTCAATAGTAAATCGAATCACATTGACAACTTTAAGGAATTTAAACCAATAATTTAATTTCGTTTTCTCCAATTACACATATTAATAAAAACAACTTTATAAAATAAAACCATTTGTTAAAAGTCAATTTTATTTTGATCATGATAATGAGATAGCCAACTTAAGATCACAATATTTAAATATGAATATATGATAAACATACATATATTCATTTAAATATATATAAATATTATTTAAATATTTATTACGGAAATCAATTTAAATTCTCAATTATTATAATCAAACTCCAATTTAATAATTAATTAATCAAAGAGATATACACATAAATATATATATATAATATAT
>VDFB02077247.1:0-13189 GCA_007258455.2 Sequoia sempervirens
TTCAGCATACCACCTCAAGAGCTATTTCCATCACCTTTGACCTCCTTCGACCTCCACAGAGCTTTCAAGGTTGGTTTTATTTTTCCATGGTAGCTTGAATTGCATTTGTTTGAAAGTTTCAAACCCTAAATGAACAAATATGTTTTATGTGAATGTTTATTGATAGTATTCCATAAATTTTTTGTGCGTATTATGGCAGTTTATGAAACCAAAGCTCCCATTTTGATATACCCAGTTCCAAAGCTCCCATTTTGGCGCAGCAAGGTGAAGGTTTTGGAATTTGGCTTTATAGCTATCAATTGCATTTGCTTGAAAGTTTCTAAAGGATTTTCAATAAACCCATAAAATGTTTCAAACTTGGCTTTAGAGCTTCCAATTGCATTTGCTTGAAAGTTTCTAAAGCCCTGTGGAATTTGGCTTTATAGTTTCCAATTGAATTTGCTTGAAAGTTTATAAAGCCTTTTAAACAAACCCATTTAAATGCAAAATTTGGCTTTACAGCTGGCAATTGCATTTTCTTGAAAGTTTCTAAAGCCTTTTAAACAAACCCATTTAAATGCAAAATTTGGTTTTACAGCTGCAATTGCATTTGCTTGAGAGTTTCTAAAGCATTTTAAACAAACCCATTTGCTTGCAAAATTTGGCTTTACAACTACCAATTGCATTTGTTTGCATTCCAATGACTACAAGTTATTACAGATCTACCACTGATGATGATTCATATTATGGAATAAAATAAGTTATAAAATAAGAATTATTTTATAATTTTATTAGTTTATATCCCATACAAAATATAAAAGTCAAAATTTAGAGTTTAGTTTCTAGTTGTTAGGAGATTAGTGCTAATTGTTAGTTTATTTTTATTTTGCACTTCACATTAAGATTTTGATAATATTCCCCAACTCTTTACTTTTGGCATATTCATCCCTAAATTATTGTTATACTTCCTCAAAAATGGATCCATACACATACACACTCAATATTAATTTATGGAAACATTGAAGAACTTGTTAGGTACACATATGGCTTCCTCAAACATACATAAAATATCTCTCTTGATCTAAATAAAGGTCTTGGATAAGGAAAGAAAGCTTAAATCCAAAGGAAAGACCCTTATAAAGTCACAAAAAACATTTAAAGAACATAAAGAAGACTTGTCCATTATTTTAAATAAATATGCACGAAGAGGAAATTAGCCAAAAATCTTAAGGATCCATTCAATTGTGATAATCATATTATTTAAAAAACATGAAAACAACATAAAAACAATAACACCATTATTTTCAAAGAAAGGTAGAGTTAGGAAAGGAATAAAATATCACAAGAGAACTATCTCAAGTAAAATTTAAAATCCAAGGAGATTTGATATGTTGATAGAACACCCTTTCCAATATTCTCACAAGCTTTACCAAATCCTTCTCAATCCAAACCCTCTTGGTTTCTTTCACTTCCCTCTTCTCAAGATCCTCAAATTATATAATAATCAAATTGCAAAAGAGGCAACCCCTCTTCTTAACCTTTCATTTTGGCTAAATAAGTTGAATCTAATATGTATTGCTTGATCTAATGGATTTTTAACATGTTGAACCATTTATTCAAAAAAAAGAAGAGAGTCCACAAAGGAATTTTGAGTAAATACTTGGTAAGTTTTAACTTATAAAATGTGGTAACTCTTAGATATTTTCCTCACCAAAATATCTCTCCAAATTTAAATCTAAATGCGCATCCGAAAATATACAAATTCATAACTAAATTTAATTCAAAAAGTGGGCCATCTATGGCCTTCTATAAACTTCTCGAAGATGTCATTCCATAAATGATAAATTAAAAGTTAAGTTATGACCTACACCAAAATGACATGAAATTATCTTTCTAAGATGTCATATTTGCATAAATCCCTCATAGAATTTTTTTAACTAATTTTAAACACTCAAACAAATACATATATATGAATATACTTCATTTATAAATTCTTGGAATATATCAATCCATCATGTAATTAGAATCTTATACATCATGCATAATATTTTTGATGTATTCACAAAGCCACCTAGGGTCTCATAAAACTTGAGTAGGTGAATACCAATATGCATATATCTAATGGTGGGGTAAATGGAGGAGGATTAGGAGTAAGTTCATATATATATATTACTTATTTTTCAATCCAATATATTGGTTAGAGAGGTTGCATTTGAATAGAAGAAGTGAAGATAAGGTCTATTAAAATATGACTCACCATCTTCTCTATTCTTAGGATTTTGGAGTATATCAAAATATCCAACCTATATTTCATTGTCAATCTCAACCAATCTTTGCTTCAACTTCCAAATCATTCACACAATCCTCCCTAAAATATTCAATATGTGAAACATAATTATGAGGAAGATACAAATAATCCTTGACATAGCTTTTTGTATCAAAGGATAATATGGTTCTATAATTTTAAACTATTTCCAATTTTGAAATCAAAATACAATCAATTATTTATTTAATCTCAATAATCATAATTTTAAGGAAAACATAAACTACTTGAATCTTTTTAACCTATCTCTCATTAGATTCTACTTACTCTAACTTAAATTTAAAAAACAACATTAAAATTTACATAACAAATTTCAAAGACATAATAATATTACAATATTATTTTAAAATCTAATTGTAATGAATGTTATAGTAATAAATATTCAAATTTTAAATCTATGAAAATATATAACCAAATGATCCTTAGTAAATTCATATATCATTTGTGATGAGAATGCTGAATATTATAATTTTTTAGGCCAATCTTAGGCACTAATTCACCATTGTTAAAATGATCCTTAGTTTATTCATTTTTTTTCAGGATTATAATTTTTTACAATTTCTATTAAACCAAACTCAAAATAATGGTATAGATTGAGATTCTTGTCTTTATCCTACATTTGGGTCGTGTTTGATTAGATTTACTATCATATTTAGAAGTTGTATTTTGTTATTATATATTTTTTAACATATATAAAATGTATGGTTGGATTAGTGAGATGTTTATAACAAGTATACAATATGAAGTCAAACTTTATTAGATTGATTCTTAATAAATTAGGAATAATGATTAAATTTATAGTTTTATACAATCTATAAGTATAAATAGTTTGATGGTAAAAACTTTATACATATAAAAATATGATAAATGTTTGATTATTTTGCTTTCCAATCTATAAAATTTTTATGTGCTTGGCTATATAATTGAGATGATTCACTCATAATGTAATGATAAAAATTTAGTACATCAAAGAAATATTTCTGAGACATCAAGCTACCATCTACATAACTCTTATGGAAATAAGAATATTATTTTAATTTAACTAAATATTGTGTGTACTCTATCTTGAATTACTAGTTAATTTTGAATTATATACTTATAATTTAAAACAAAAGCATCCTTTGTAACATAGAATAGATAGGTTAATTAATGAAATAAAATATATTTTTATATTAATAAAAATTTACAAATATGGAACTCATATGAGAAATTGATTAAGACAACTTTGTGTGCGAATCAAGATGAGAATAATATATACCTTATTTCAAGAATTAATATTAGATTAATAATTGGCTCATATTGTTTAATCACACTAGAAACCAACAATCGAAGATTGAGAGTCTCAACTAAGAATTCCACCTTATAAATCACATTCATACTAGAAGCCAACAACTAAAGACCAAATTTCATAAATAGAGTTCATGTGTTATATATCATGCCTTTGAGGGGTCCACAAGTACCATGAGCCTTTTGAAATCCTTCTCCATTTAAACCCACATCCATTCCAAGACCATTGGGAGGTGGGTATCCCAAGTTCCTTAATTTCTTGTAGGAATTTAATTTCAAGAGTAGGACATTGTGACAAGTTGGCATGTAAGATAAGGTAAACCCATAAAATTCATGAAATGGAATATTTGGAATAGGTGTGTAGACCATTTGTAACTAAATTCAAGCATTAAATTAATGGAAAAAGATAAATATTAAGAACTAAAAAAAGGATCCAAACCATAAAGGAAAATAAAATATTAACTTAAAACCTCAATGTCAAAACAAGAGTTGAGATAAAATTAGACAAAATGTTAGTAGGAGGAATGATCAAAAAAATTGAAGATACCCATGGTAGATGAGACCAAACAAAGAAATCACATTTTCTTCATCTATGATACCTAATATTCCATACAAATGATCTTATTCCAGGTAAAATATGGGTTTTCAATACAATGACATGACAAGAATATCACCTTAGTAGTTTTTGACATTTTTTATTCTTGTTGTAAGTCAAAAATTCACAAAATCACAAAATTTCTCAAAAATTTGATAATTTAGGTAATTGATAGTTGATTTGAGATGTGACCTCATTATATTCACTAAAACTTAAATTATGCGATCAATTTAATCATTCAATTAGGTGAAAGTGAAGGGTATTAATGTTTATTCAATTTTCAATTTTTAAGAGTTTGGTATTTTGATTAATCACTAATTCAATTTATATTGGTGGAAGATTTGAGGTAATAGAAAAAATATTTACAAAGATTAAATCTTCATTTTCTCCTATTCTTTCATTATTTATTTCTTTTTGTACTAGGGTTAAATCTTCATCTAGGTTTGTTGTGTACTTATAAGAAACCTGTATTCCTTAGTATCATGTTCTTGTACATTGTATGGTAACTTTCATGATAAATATTATGTGCATGTCCCTTCCTCCTATCAAAATTTCTTTATGGAAATGAGGAATTTTATTTCTAATTTTTTGGTTTCCTCCTTATCAAAATATTGCTTCAATAATTTATAAATTATATTTACAAGCTTATCATCTCTCTCATTTTCTTCTCTTATTTGTACCTTCAATAATGACAATTGATTTTACATGACCACCAATGTTAAGTAATGATGCTTTCCCTTTATTACTAGTTGTAGGAAATAAATCTTAGATGCAACCTTTATCAAGATTTTTTAAGTCTTTAATGGCACATTTTGTACTAGAGTGCACACTTGTAAATTTAAATTTTAGAACCATTTTAGATTATGTTTTGTGTGCAATCTAGTGATTTGAATGTTTTGATTATTAAAAACTATGATAGATGTTGAATTTTTTTTTTGTTAATGGTATGAAAATATTATTGATGATTAGATGAATTATTATAACTGTTTTAGATTTCTATTCCCTAGATCTAGATATATTATTTACCAAGGTCTCATTGCTCCTTTAGGTGTGCATACATATATAACATGGAAAATGCAGATGTTCCACCTCCATAATCTTTGTTTGCAAATACCACTAATGAGATTACCAAATTGAGAGACTCATTAGCAGAGGGTGCAAAACTAAGGATATATTCTGAAGTATGCATGCCAATATTACATAGTCTAGAAAAACTAAGATATGAACTTGGACAGACTAGTGCATATTCCCCTGATAGAGTAGCTGCCATTCTTTCCCGCATGCGGGAATAAGTACATGGTGAGGTTCCCTTTAAATAAATACAGGATGTTGTGACCAAAGAAATGATAAAAAACAATTGTTTTCCATTTTATCAAAATGTACGTAAGGTGAGGGAATACCAGGTCACAAGATGTGTAGATCATGTTATGGCCCCATTGGTCTACCCGCAATTTCTCGCAGCACATGGTCAATATCCAAACAATTACCAGATTCCATTATATTTTTGTTCCCGTGAGTTGTACATGTTGGGGAGTCCATTTGGGCCTCAGAAATTAACTACCTGAACTTTCCGACATATGTTGATCCTGAGGTGTGGCGAGGTTATATCCGACCCTGTTAATGCGAGTAGATATGTTGATGTTTTAGGGTATTGGTTTGGCGTAGTCTCCTACTCTCACTGCGCTCTGGCTATAGCGGATGAAGGTTGTTGTTTGCTTCCCAAAAGGAAGCAATTGGAAGCGATACTTGAGGTGACATTGCAGCTGCCACCACTAGGATATCTACTAATCGTGTAGGTTAGTATTTGATGTCTAGACGTTCACAATCCACACCATTTCCATCATAGTGGACCAGCATGGATCCTTATACAATGGTAGGCATCCCTACTCCCAGACAACTCGACAGACTTTCAGGAGATGTGGCACGTAGGACTCTGCATTGTTTGGCTGAGGACCTCTTAGAGGCATATGCCTTCATCGCATCAAACTATGGGATCAGCATAGAGGAGGTTAGAGATCATTTGGCACATGGAGTTCATCCACATCTAGGATCCCATCACTCTCAACCCATCACTAGTGCAAGTCAGGATCCACCTATAGATCATTCGGCTGCTACACAAACTATGGGTTTTAATGAGATGTTGATTGGTCTTTGTTCATCACTGATGCCATCTCACTTGCATAGTCCTCTTCACTCATCATTTATGGCATGACAGGGGATGGATCAGATGGATGTAGATACAGACTCATCGCTTGACCGTTTGGTTCATATGGTGGAGACGACTATTGCATAGGACTTAGGTCATCTGATATCAGATGATGTGCATGTATGTGTGCATGTGCATGTTTCAATTATTTTTTTAATTATGTTTAAATTTTAGTTTTAACTAGATATTCATGTACTGATATATATGTATATATATTGCAAGTGGACATACCTCATGTCACTCCTAGCGTTGCTCCAGATCATGTACATCGACGTGACTCTGTGGATGATTCTATTGCTAGTGGACATGTGAGTTTTAAATTTTTATATATACACATGTATATGTACATGCATATGTATGCATAGATCTAGATAGATATTTAAAAATACAAGTACATTCTTAAAAATAACTTTCATAAAATTTATTTAATATATTATATGTATTTAACACATTGTGTACACAATTTTATCTACAGGGGTCAGCACATCCATCAAAGCAGGGTTCTCATTCAGATGGTCATTAGACTAGGAGTCAATATTCATATTAGGCCCTGCACTAGATTTATGATCTTTACTACATGTATTTTCTTATATGATGATCTCTAGTATTTGACATTTGATGATCTCTAACTTACATTTTCTTATATGATATACATTTGATCTCTAACATACATTTTCTTATTTGATGACCTCTTTGCTTATAACATGTTTATGTTTATACATTGAATCTATTTACATGTATGTATGTGTTTTCTTATGTTTAAATGTTTATATAACATACATACATTTGCTTATATTAAATATACACACATTTTCTTATTTGATGACCTCTTTGCTTATAAAATGTTATGTTTATGCATTGAATCTATTTACATGTATGTATGTGTTTGCTTATGTTTACATGTTTATATGATACACATGCTTATCTCGAGTAGAATTTTAGGAGAAGATTTTCATTTTAGCCAAAAATCAATAATGCACATTGAAATAAGTTTTGTTGACGTTGAACCCACAAACAAAGACCATCAAAATGGTCCCAAGTGTTATTATAGAATCCCCTAGAGTTGTGAAATTTTATGTTAGTTCATTTGATCACAACATCCCATTTGATCCTATATTCCCAAAGATAAGGAAATGAATGCCACTTTATAATTAAGTTCATTTGTGTTGATCACAATAAATATTTTGCACACACACCCCTTGAATTTTATAGTAAGTAGTAAAAAATTATAAAATAAATTACTCCCAAGCAAGTAAACTAATGATACTTTATAAATGAGTGTATTTACAAGCCTATTTATTAATGCACATGTTCTACTAGTTTTAAAATTTCATAAAAATGATGAAATTAAAATCTTGATACAAAATAAGAACAAATAAAGTGCATCACTTTGTGGTACACAAAACTCATTTTTTTTAAATGACTTAAGCAACATGAACCATTGAGGAGTTGAGAACAAAATATAATTATAAAGAAGAGGTAGGAACATTCCTTTTATAATTATATCATCCTTCAAACACTTTCCCTCTAAGTTATAAAATTTTATGTTAAATTATTTCATAAATAATCTCTTAATCTACACCATTATTTAACATGATCATGCTTTCCTACAACTGGATATAAAATTATAGATTTTTAAAGAAATTCAATGCATAATTTGCTAGTTTCAACTTAGGATAGGAAAATTTTATTCTTTGAAACATTAAGAAAATTCAATTCAAATTATACCTCTATGTGCTCAAATCATTGTTCTACCCTCTCTACATCTCCTACAAATGAAAATATCTCAACTATTGATTTAGAACCATCAAGGTGTGTTTGGTTAACTAGAATGACCATGTAAATTTTCCTCTACTATATATTGGGTTGTTCCCTTACTCTGCAATGAGCATAACTTATCTAAGAGACACTTTATTAAACACTATGTTATCTCATTGGTTGAGATAATCTTGCACCTTTGGTATCAAGCTTGAGGAATATTATCTTTTTGACAAGGAACAAAATTCTAAAATTACTCTATTTCACATACCTATACATTAAATAACAACAAACTCCACAATGAAATAACTTGTTTGATTACCACTTGATTCATTTTAACTAGTATAGTTATTCCATACACTACAATACATTTTAAATTAATTTTTTTCCCATATGCATATAAATACAAGCTTATTTTTCATTATTCCATATCAAATTGCAAGATTAATTCACATTTATATCACTTGGAGTACAGATTTTGGAGAAGAGATTTTTGCACATTTATCGAGGAAAATATTGGAGAAGACAACTTTTCATTTTTATCAATCAAGGAAAATTTTGGAGGAGAATTTAACTAAGTTGGTAGAGGATTTTTTTAGAGTCATATTTAACTTGAAGAAGAAAATGGGACAACAAAGAAAAAGAAAAAATGTGTCTCAATGAAAATTGTCAAAAGAAGAAGAACAAATGAGGCATGAACAAAACTTGGAAAATTATCATAGAAAGAAACAAGGTACATGCTTGTTTTCTCTCTCTCTCTCTCTCTCTCTCTCTCTCTCTCTCAAGTGTGTCGTTTAGAATTTTATTAACTTACCTCAATTTGTTTTCCTTATAAATATATTTCCAATTATGAAAACCATGTTAGATTTAACTTGGAAACTTGAATACTAAAAAATAGTCATCTTGCATAGACATTACCTAAATTCCTTATCATCTATTTCAAATTTCTTTTGTTCCATGGAATTCTTAAGTTCAAGAATCCTAGATTTTATTTGTTTCAACTCCACTTAAATAGATCATAGTCTCTCACTTTCTTTGCTTGCATGTAAGTTCAAACAACAAGCAGGAAATTCTCAAGCTGAAGTCGAGCCAAATCTAGATATGAGATCAAACGAATCCACTAAAGAACACATGGACCTTGAAGATAGGGAGGAGACCCAATTTCAAACAATGCTTGTTGGAGGGGGGTCAGGATCACTTCCTTCTACTGGTATGGATGAGAATATATAGAATTAGTTGAAACTTCTCTCACTTATAACATAATGTCTTATCACTTTGTTTGCTTGCACACATAAGCTTCACTTATATCTAGCATCATCTCTCACTTTCTTTGGAAAATATTTTGTGACATGTAGAAAGGGCTCAACAAGCAAGAAGTTCTCATGTTGAAGTTGACCCAAATCTAGATATTGGATTAAATGAATCACTAAAGAACATGGGCGTTGAAGATAGGAGGAGACCCAAGTTCCGACAATGCATGTTGGAGGGGTTGGTCACTTCCTATTCTTGGTATGGATAGTATATAAAACTAGCTGAAAAAGATGAAACAAATTTCTTATAACATTTTAGATCATTACTTAAAATGGATATATGGAAATTTGAGATGTTATCTTGACAATACAAATAAAGAAGAGGTCAATGACTAAATCTATAAATGGAATAATCAGTATTGTTTTCAATCATCTTGAAACACTTGAAAAAACCCAATTGTTATCACATTTACTTCTTTGTAATGAGCTGAAAGAGTCATTACAATTGTTGGGTGTACATTCGGCATCAAATAAAGAAGAAACACATGGCATTACAAAAGGATATTGTTCAAAATGTTAAAAAGGGTTTAGATTCCATTGGGAAAGGATCTCAATCAGTGGATAAGGCCACTACAAGAATGGTGATATTGACATCTATTATAAATCAAGATATAGCAAGAAAAACAAAAAAGTTCACTTTCGGCTAAAATTGGCTATAGTAGAACCACACTAATATAATATGAGAAAAAAGAGAAAGCTTTTGGATGAGAGTTTGGAAGGAAATTGGGAAATTATGTGTAGAGCTCCCAGTTTCAGTTAGGATTGAAGATGTTGTTAGAAAATTGATCTCAATTTTTTGGCATGATCAAACTCGTCCATCATCAAATACTAGAGATGTTATGAGACATAGGATTGGGCTTGGTATTTATGAAAATCATATCAAACATTGGCTAGACATAACACAACTTGAGATTTATATGAACTTTTGTAATATATATCCTCATATAAAGATTGGGAAAACAATGTTTGAAAAGTTAAAGCCATATTATGTGAAGATAAACAAGTTTTTGTAAACTTTTTGTTGTCATTATCATATTGAATTTGGTCTCTACTATCAAGTGTTTCAAAAGATGAGAGAAGAAAGTTGTGGTTTTCAAAATGTACCTCCTAAATAGGAAAGTTTGTTCATAAGGTCTATGTTATGTGATCATGAAAATGGACCTCAAATAAACTGCATAAAAGGAATTTGTGAAACATGTGGAAATTTGGCTAAATTTCCTTCAAGAAATGAGGATACTGACCTAACAAAGACAGTAAATTGCAAGAGGTAATTACTAATTTTAGAGAGTTTATTTGTTTTAATTTGATTAGATTGTTATTTGAATTCTCTAATGTAATGTTTCATTGATTGTGTGGTTTATTACTTATTCACATATTTTACTCACACAGGTACAAGTATGTAAACTTTCAAGCAAATTTTGGGAGAGAATCCACAAGGTTGAACTATGTAGAAGAGGATATTCCTATTGGAAAATTTATGGAATATTTTTTAAAATTGATACAACCATACATATAGCATTCCTTTTTTGCTAAGTGGAAAGCACAACAATTCCAAACATTGAGAGATACTTTCCCACTTGGAATAGTTCTATTAGTAGTTGACTTTGCAAAAAATTACTCCTTTGTACATCAAAAGGAGATTCAATCAGAATATTTCTTTTCAAAGAAGATCACTATTATGGTTCATGTGTGTTATTGACATGCACAAGCAGAATTGGATGGTGTTAAGAGTACAGATGAAGAATGAACCATTAAGAAATAATATCACTTTTTATATTAGTGATGATAAAGGGCATGACACACTTTTTGTACAACATTGCTTTACAATTTTTTTTGAGAATTTGAGAAGCAGGGGTGTAAAATTTGAAAATAATTTTGTATGGTTAGATGGATGTGCGGCACAATTCAAATCTTCATGGCCATTATATGTGCATTGTAGATATCATAAAATTTACAAAATACCACATGTTTGGATTTTTTTTTAGAGTGGGCATGGAAAGGGTGAGCATGATGGAGCAAGAGCTTTCATCAAATGAGCTTTAAGAAAGCATCAAATGAGTTATTAAAAATATCATATAGACAATGCACATGATGTTGTTGAATGGTGTAAGAAACACTTTTCATCAAATGTGATCGGCACATCTTCGAGAACAAACCGACACATTCCACATAAAGTGTTTTGGGAGATATCGGGTATGTATAAATTACATTTTCAAAAATTTCAATTTATTTAAATTTAAAATTTATATATATATATATATATATATATATATACATATTTGTTCACATAATTTTGTTGTTGTACATGTATCTAGATGTGGAAAAAAGATCAATGCATGGATGCAAGAGGGTAGACAAAACAAGATCCTTGCATTGTGTTATGAGTTTAGATAGTCACCATGGATGGACATTATACACAAGGGATTACTCTTTTTTTTGCACTAAGTGCATTGCGGGAAGCTCTGATCATGCATGCAACAACCAAGAACTTGAATATATTGGTAAATGGGATACGGTGCCACTAGTTCTTTCAGAAACATATGATGAAAATGAGAAAGAAATATTTGAAGAAATTCCTTTGATTTCAATTGATTATGACCATATTTCAAGATTGGTTAGAAAAGGTACATGTGTAAGTTTTCAATAAATTAAATATTATTTATATATAGTTAATGATCTTTAAAGTTTAGAGACATTTCTATTTTTTTTAGAAATTTTTTGTGTAAATTTGGTGTACAAGAGATGTTTTTGCAATCATATCAAAGCCTAGAAACATTGAAGGTGTTGGCTATTATTTATTTTGTTGCACAGAAGAGAGGAATGAGCTAATGCAACCTAAAACAAGTGATGGAATGTTATTTCCCGAGTTTGAATTTAAAATTATATATACATTGTGTTCACATGTGCACATGTTACATTATAAACATTAAATATATATATATATATATATATATATATATATATATACAAACCTTGAGCATGAAAATGTTGTACATTTTCACATGTCTTACCTTGGGTTCATGTTTACCATCCAGGTTTTGTTGTAGTGCAAGGGATATGTCTAAAACAAGTCAAAGTTGTTCAACATGGGATTCATTTTGTTGACTATCAACCTGATAACAAGGTATATCAATATAGTCACTTAATAATTACTACTGTCCTACATCTTCATGCAGTTCCACATGCATGTGGCCGAAAAAAATGGAGACTAGATAGTGATGATCATAAAAAAAAATTACATGTTATTGAAGAGCAGGCTGAATCAGAATGTTTGAGTTAGATTATATTCATTATTTTCAAGTTCACTTGTAACCCCATACATGTTCAAGTGAGAACTTATAGTAACTTGTACATAGTTGTAAATAATTTTGCATAAATTCCAATTATATGTACATATTTGCTCTATGGAATTCTTAAGTTGAAGAATCTTTGACCAAATTTGAAAGTTCAAAGTTACACTTATAGCATCATCTCTCACTTTTTTTGCTTGCATGTAAACCCATATATATGCTTTCAATACTTATTTGAAACCTAGTGAAGTTTTTTAAAATCATTTTGCCTAAATTACAATTATATGCAACTTATATTTGTTTCATGGAATTCTTAAGTTCAAGAATCTTATATACAATTATATACAACTTATATTTTTTCCATCGAATTGTTCCATGGGAAATTATGTATTTTAAAATTAAGTATTATCTAATTATAAAAATTTTGCACATAGATTTAAA
>VDFB02077248.1:0-31008 GCA_007258455.2 Sequoia sempervirens
AGGGCACCAAAGACTATTCATTAGTTAGTTATTTCTTACACACTCAACCCATCCTCATCCATGGATGGTAAATTCTTATGTCATGTTTATCTCACCTTAATTTACACAAACATACCTATGCATAGAAATCCCCTTGTAACATTTGAAGAGACACACCTAAGACATTACCGGATGAAACACCAATTTTTTTTTTGAGAAATAAAAATGGAATTTAACAAGCCACACAACACTAATATGCGACCAATATTTCATAACAACATGCGTTGGCACACTTGACATGCACACCAATGCATAAGCATGGTGACACAATTAGAAGACTTAAAACACCATGAGATAGAACACCATGGTTAGCATAAAAATGAGCCACGTGGTGAATTAGGATTCTCAAAAACATTGGAACATCATCCATTCCACTTTTCCCAATCATTCTCCAAAACCCATTAGGACATGAAACCCAAAAAAACCAATTGACAAAGGCTTAGTATTTTTATTTAAGTGCACTCATAATAATTTACCCTCTAAAGGTATCATGATGCCCACAAGTTTGATGCTTCATAAAGATTCTCCTTATAAGGAAGCTAAGGTAGTGGAGCAAATTATTACACTAATATTGAGAGGAGGGTTATGAAAAACTTTTCAAATCTTTACAATAGTTACATAAACATAATATATATATATATGTATCATTTTATACCACAATATAATGATTTTCATGGGGAAACCCTTCTAGGATCTAAAAAATCCACCCTTCAAAAGTTTTTCAATATATTATTCAAAAAATAACAAGATTACATTATAATTATAAAGAAATCTTTCATAGGAGTATCACCAACTAGAGATCCAAAGGTGACTCAACATCTATAAGACTCTCACACTCTCAAAATCCATCTTAAGCACCTAATATATAAGAGATAGAACACATGAAGCCATCAAATGGTATTTATAAAACTATGAGATAAAACCACCCAAAAGTGATGCCAAAATTATCTACAATCAAGGATGCCCTATGATGTGTCAAAGCACACACCAACATGTGTAACTCCCCTTTACCACTCTTTTATGTGTCCAACACACTTTCACATTTTTCAATTCAAGATACCCAACTTATAGTGGCTATAAATTTTGATTTGAGAATAAAAATGATGAATTGTATGAATTGTTGGAAAGATCATGAAGTGTTCTATCAAGATATAACCCATTTCATTTACTAAAACTAATTTTAGGCCCAAAATAGCCTCTAAGCACCTCAAATTTTACCTTGAAATTTTTATTAAAAAAAAATTAATATCTTCCAATCTAGAAATGATCTTGGTTGGGTAAAAACTTTACTAACATTTGTATTTGGCCATTTTGTAGCTTTGGAGAAACTTTCAAACCCATTTATGCTCAAATATAAACTTACTATAAATAGTAACCTTTTGTATGTTGGCATATGGCTTTGAGTGATTTTCTTTTGGCTTCTTGTGTTGTCATTGATGGCAACTGGAGTTAGTGTAGTATGTTCCACAGTGTTGAAGTTGCTCCTACCGACAAGATAAGTAAGAGTTTGTAATCTTCCGGTCGAATGTATCAAGAACATGACATCCAGTTAACAAGTCGATCTAAATACTTCACTGGATCACTATTTTGTGGTGTGGATCCCCAGGGAAGCTTGTTTAGCATGTATGCTATCCTATTGGAAATTTTTGTGGTGCACATTAATTAGAGTATGAGTTAAGAGATTCGGTAGAATGATTTACTACTTATTTTTCTCATTTTGGCTGACCTGGTGTATATGGCATGTTGTAGATGTATGTGGAGTATGTGTTTAGTTATTTATTATGTTTGGAATTTTGATTTGGGTTCCTACTATAGTCTAGCCAAATTGTGTGGGTATGCATCAATTCTAACTGATGATTTGGGCCGACATAAGGAAAAGTATTATGTTTTTTTTTAAAGCTGACATATAACAAATTCCTGTTAGCGGGTATATAAAGGAGATCAGAAAATAATTTTGGTGTGTGTGTGAGTTTATGTGTGTAGATATAGAAAGGTGTGAGGATCAAGAAGAGTCAGTGCAAAAAATGATAGAACAGTTATATTTTTTCTTTAACAGTAGAAGGGCTTATGTGTGCAGAGCAGAGCAGAGCAGAAGTACGAACTAGATAGAAAGATCCAAAATCTGATTGTGTGCTTCATTGGAACTAAATCCAGGCATTTGTAGATGTTATATTCTCAGATCAATTTTTTTTTGTAATCTCAAATGTATTTTGTAGGCAGCGAGCCTTCTCTTTTGAGTAGTGAGCTCTAGGCAGTGAGCCTAAATGCAAGTGCATTCCCCTTTTTTCATACTTTTAACAGAGTATACTTTGTGGATTAATCTCCACCGTGGTTTTTCCCCTAACAGGGTTTCCACATAAAAATATTGGTGTTATGGTTTTCCTTAATGTGTTTGCAAGTTTACTTCTATCTATATACTATGAATGCTATTAAGGGTTTAATCATTGTTGTTAATAGTTTAAGATCTAATTTGAAAATCAAGTATTGTGGAACACTGATTCACCCTCCCTCTCAGTGTTCCTAGTGTCCAACAATTGGTATCAAAGCAGGTTCCTCTTCTAAAGTTTAACAACTTGAGGTGGATCTTGAATTACAATGGATGCCAGTGGTCTTCAACAACAGCTTATGGTGGCACTTGATGATCTTGATCAGTCTAAAGCAGAAATCATGGAACTAAAAGCAAATCTTGTGGCTGTCAAAAAATTCATTCAATCACCAAACGATAAGATAAATGAGTCAAGGGAAAAGAGGAAGGAATTGTGTGATCACTTGAAGCAGAAAGAAAGAAAAGGTCCAAATGATTTCCATCTGAATCAAACCATAAGAGAAATAATAGAAGAATGTGAAAAGCTTGCTAAGGACAATGCAACTCTAAAGCTTGAAATGGAATATGTGGCGATGAATTTAACCAAAGAGATTGAAGAAAGAAAGAAGATAGAGGAGAATCTAGCCCAGTCCTTGAAAGAAAATAATGAAGAATGTAGTAGAGTTAATAGTGAATTCATTCAGCTAGAGATTGAACTACAACAATCCAGAAACAATGAACAAGAGCTTGAGAGACGGGTAGTTATTCTCATAAATGAGCTTACTACTGCAAATGAATTCAAAGAGAAATTCAAGATAAGTTATGCTAAGCTTGATGAGATAACTAAAGGAAAAAAGGATACTAAGGACAAGTGAGGTCTTGGCTATGAGAAGGGTGAGAGCTCTGGATCTAAATAGAAGAACCTTGAAAAGAAGAACAAAGGCATGAGGCATCTGGTAAGACAACCCAATGCTTAGAAATTCAATGGATACTACTTTGTTTGTAATAAATTTGGTCATATGGCTTCTCAGTGTAGAAGAAAGATAAACCTTAGCACTCCATCATTTTTTGGTCAATGTTTTAAATGCAAGAATTTTGGTCATAAGTCACTAGAATGCAAAAGTATGTCTGACAGTGCAAGTAATAGTAAATTTTATACCTGTGGAAGATTTGGACATGTTTCTAATCAATGCAGATCATGAGGAAATCAGTGGATCAGATGGTATAGACAAAAAAATCTGGTATGATACAATTGTAATAAAATTGGTCACATTGCAAGATTCTATAGGAACAAAAACATGAATAAAAGAGGTTTGGTCTATTAAGGAAGAAACTCACAAAAAGACAACAAAGGAAAGGAAAAAGCATATGTGGAAGAGATAAGAGATTAGATGAAGAAAACATGGGTAAAGAAAGGTGAATCTGATGAAGACAATAAGGCTGTACCGGAAGCTCCCTCCAGTAATTCTTCTAGCAATTAATTTCAGGCCAGTGGCCTAGGGGGAATTTTTTTATGAAAATCCTTTGTCCCCCTATGTGTAGTTGGTACCGAATTGTAGGATGTCGTTAGAAGTTCTGTTACTTAGTGTCAAATGCATTTGTAATCATTTGTTGAGTTGGGTGAAATGTTAAAAGTACGAAGTTGGATTTTTCACTTGTTGTCTGAGTTCACAGTGCAACCAGAACTTCTAGGGCAACACATTTAATGTAGCAAAAAGTTAAGTATGTGAAGTTATAAAAGGGAATTTGGAACCCTAATTTTTCACTGTGCGTCCAAGGAAGAGCAGTTGGAGAACCTTTTCTACAAAATTTGAAGAAGTTAAAATCAATCTAAGCGGAAAATTCTCCAGGTATCTCTATTACTTATCAAATTCATATCCATTTGGTGATCAGTAGAACCCTGTTTAGTACGGAAAAATGAAGAAAATCCAAGGATCAATAATTTTGGATGAATATAGTAGTCAAAAGATCAGGGATGTAAGACATTTGTTGTCAATCATCAAATTGAGAAGGCTTGGAGGAGTGAAACACAAGAATTTGGATATTTGGGATGAATTCCCTCATTTCGTGAATGCGGAGGTAGTTCAGTTTATCATAAATAGATTGGATGGAGATATCCTTACTCTGGATAAACCCTATTAGATTTATATGGATGTAATAAAAAGTTTAACAGGTTTGTGCGAAGTTGGTGATGTTCCCAAAAAGAAATCGATTTGAAATGCAGAGGTCAAAACCCTAACTGGAATAATGGGAGATCAGAGGGCTCTGGTGATCACAACAATTAAATATCTGTTAACAAGGTATATTACACATGGAATTTCATATAAAATCTTCTTTAGAAACTAAGAAGGATAAACCTCGGCAAGCACAGTATATATTGCTCACAAAATGATAATAGAAGGTGAATACTTTGACCTATGTGGTTTGATAAAGGATCAATTAATGGAGAATGTACAATCTTCAAAGGATATAGGCTACCCTTTAAAGTTTGGCACCCTAGCTATATGCATTATGATGTATTTCCTAAATTACTTGCCTCTAAATGACAATGCAGTATGGAAGGAAAATATACCAGTTTGTAGGAAAATCTTTAAGAATTTCAACTCCTTTGAAAATGGTGAAAGAGTTTATGAGAACTTCTTTAGGAAGTTGCTAGAAAAATTTGGTGCAAATGATATTCCTCTTTCGATAAAGATAATTTAAGTGGGATCATCCTCTAGGAAGGTAGAGAAAAAATAGAAGAGAGAAAGAGAATTGGCTGATGTCACCCCTCTGGCACCCAAGTCAACAAAAGTTGAGGTAAAATGAAAAGAATAGATGGTTGTGGATGTAGTCGATGAGGACTCTGAGGAATATACTCCAAGAGAAGAACCAAAACTAGTTGAACCAGTTGTGGAAATTGTAGAAGAGAGCGATGATGAAGGTGCTCTGTTTAAAGATAAGATATTACAGATTATTCAGGATGAAGATGGTATGCAAAAGATATCTGATATATGGTTGAATGGACCATCTTATGAGCAGGATGTCATTGAAAACACTATAGGAGGATACTTTGTTGACAACAACATTGAATTAGAGAGTCTACAGAATGTTCTTCCAGAAGAGTTGATTGTGTGTGTTAAAGATGTTATAGCCTCTGTGCCTCTGGACATAAAAGAGGAAGAAATAATATCTCATCTGAAGATGCAGTTTAGACTATCCCTTGCTAAACTAAAGAAGAAAATGAATGAGCTGAGATAGTGCATTGACTCAGCAAACAAGATATACAATTACTGTCTTAGGTGGCCCCATGTGGTTGGCAAGTACAAGGAAAAGTTGGAGGAAATTGAAAATGAGCTTGTCAGAATCGGTCAAGATTATAGTATGCTTTTGGACAAGGACAAAGAAGTTAAGAAAAAGATTCATGGTCTATAGGTTGAGCATGCAAAGGTCTACTCTGCTAGAAATACACTTATGGATGCTTTCTGGAAAGTGAAAGATCATATCAAATGCAGGTTGAAGCAAATGATAGAAATTCTAAAGGAAGGAGAAAATTTGGGTAATGCCATTACCATTCATGAATCCCTTGTTCATATTATCAATGGTTCATTAGAGAATAACAACTTGATTATAGCTATTGGGATTGTAGTGGACTCTCAAAAGAAATCTCTTCCGGAAATGAAAGCTAAGTATAAAATAATCTTCTGAATTGTGCAGCAGTTTTCCAAATTTTGGTCAATCTTGCAAAGTGGGAGAGAATAGTAAAAATTTGTCTTATAAAAGAAGGAGAGAAGCACATCAAAAGTAGTGGAAGCTTTGTCATTGATTTCAAAGGGGGAGAGAATTTGGTGAAAAATTCCTTGACATCCTAAGGGGGAGCAACAATTTTGGTTTTGATGAGTTTTTGAGCTTTGACACTTAGTCATTTTTCACTAAGTGTTGCCACCAATGCCAAAGGGGGAGATTGTTGGCATATGGCTTTGAGTGAATGTCTTTTAGATTCTTGTGTTGTCATTGATGGCAATTGGAGTTATCAGTATGGTCCATAGTGTTGAAGTTGCTCCTACCAGCAAGATAAGTAAGAGTCTGTAATCTTTCGGCAGAATGTATGAAGAACAGGACATTCGGTTGACAAGTCGATCTGAATACTTCACCGGATCACTATTCTATGGTGTGGATCCCCAAGGAATCTTGTTTATCATGTATGCTATCCTATTGGAAATTTTTGTGGTGTCACATTAATCAGAGTATGAGTTAAGAGATTTGGTAGAATGATTTACTACTTATTTTTCTCATTTTGGTCAACCTGGTGTATATGGCATGTTGTTGATGTATGTGGAGTATATGTTTAGTTATTTATTATGTTTGGAATTTTGGTTTGGGTCCCTAATATAGTCTAGCCTACTTGTGTGGATACACATCAATTCTAACTGATGATTTGGGCCAACATAAGGAAAACTATTATGTTTTGTTTTGAAGCCGACATATAACAAATTCCTGTTAGCAGGTATATAAAGGAGATCGGAAAATCATTTTGGTGTGTGTGTGAGTGTATGTGTGTAGATATAGAAAGGTGTGAGGATCAAGAAGATTCAGTGTGAAAAAGGATAGAACAGCTATATTTATGCTTTAACAACAGAGGGGCTTATGTGTGCAGAGCAGAGTAGAGCAGAAGTACGAACTGGATAGAAAGATCCAAAATCTGATTGTGTGCTTCATTGGAACTGAATCTAGGCATTTGTAGATGCTAATTTTTTTTTGTAATCTCAAATGTATTTTGTAGGTAGTGAGCCTTCTCTTTTGAGCAGTGAGCTCTAGGCAGTGAGCTTGAATGCAAGTGCATTCCCCTTTTGTCATACTTTTAACAAAGTATACTTTGTGGATTAATCTCCACCATGGTTTTTCCCCTAATAGGGTTTCCACGTAAAAATATTGGTGTTATGGTGTTCCTTAATGTGTTTGCAAGTTTACTTCTATCTATATACTATGAATGCTATTAAGAGTTTAATCATTGTTGTTGATAGTTTAAGATTTGATTTGAAAATCAAATATTATGGAACACTAATTCACCCCCCCTCTCAGTGTTCCTAGTGTCCAACATTGTAATTTCAAGGCTTAGACACCTTTTTCCTAACATTAACCCACTTGTCAAACACCTTGAAAGAGAAAAGGGAGCATCAACACCATGTTTTAATTGTTAGGGATCAAGAGGCCCACAGACTTTGAACACCATCTAAACTTCTTTGTGCTTATTGTCTTAGTTAACGAATCAACTTTCATGAAAGTCTCTACCTTAACTGATTCACACTGCCATCTTCGACCATATCTATGAAAAATAATAATTCAAATGAATGTGCTTGGTCTTGGCATGAAATGTCAAGATCTTAGCTAGGTAGATCACACTTTGACTATCACAATAAAATTTCATTATATACCTTGTTTTATTTTGATATATGAACACACTCTCTTAAGCCAAATGGATTCTTTACAAGCATGGGTAGTTTCCATATACTCAACTTCAATAGTGGAAAAATAATCAGAACTTCTCTCTTGCTCATCCAACTAATTTCACCACCAAATAAATTAAACAAGTAAGCATTGGTGGATCATCTGCTATCAACATCATTTTCCCAATTTGAATCCACATAACCATGAATATTAAGGGAATTCCCATTTCCTAGATCAAATTACCTTGATAACACAAGGAATACTCTAAGATACTCCACAAATATCTAAACTCTTTTAATTGCATCTCAATGATCTCTACCAAGATTAGACATACACTAGTACAAAAACAATAGTATATGACTGAAAAAACTACTAAAAAATGCTTATAAATGACTGAACTTGGTCACGTGACCATTAGTAGTTTATTGCCATTCATATATAACGCGGCCAGATTGATGACCAAACCATTTTTATTCATTTTTTGGTTGTTTTGATTGATCGATTTGGTAGTATATTTAAATTCATTGATTTAGTCATTCATTGTTGTAATCTGGTCACTTATTTAGTCATTTATTGTTATAATCTGGTCACTTATTTAGTTATTTTTTATTCATTGATATATTTAACTGGTCACTTATTTAGTTGTTGATTTAGTCATTGATTGTTGTAATCTGGTCACTTATTTACTCATTTTTTAATTCACTGATATATTTAGTCATTGATTATTGTTAACTGGTCACTTATTTAGTCATTTTTATTCACTGTTCACTGATTTCTGTCAATTGATAGTATATTTAGGCAATTTAATTATTAATTGATGTCGATTAGTAGTATAGTTAGTTATTTTAATTGACTGATATTTGAGAATTTAAGCATAAAACACAAAAATACACATCAATCGTCAATTGCACACAATAAGACAACCATTGAGAAGGAAAAATTGGTGAACTTTATTAATAAAAGAAAGGTTTTCTAATTATAGCTTAGAAATAGAGTATTACAATTGTTAGTTTTAGTCACAAGACTGAAAATCTAAGTTACAATATTGCACAAAAATAATTGCAAGAAAGAAATTTCTCCATAAAACTTCTACAATGATGGAAACAAATTCTTTAAGCCCTTCAATGCGAGCACCTACCCCTTTCGGGTATGTGCAGGATCATCATGGAAAAATCAGGCCCTTAAGTGGCAAAAAATTTAGAAAAAACAAAGTTAGGCAACTTGACATAAAAATTTGAATAAGTCATCTATATTATTTCAAAAATATGGAAGAATAGAATCTGTAGAAAATTGAATGTAGTTTCTAAAATGCCTAGGTTTTTAATTTTTAAAAAGCTATTTGGTGAAAATTTGAAATTTCAATGCAGTAGTACTTAAATTTCAGGGAAAAAATAAGAAGTAGGTGTCTGTCTAACCACCCTAACCACAATAAAATGATAATATTTTTTTGTATTTTTTTTTCCAAGTAAATAATTAATTATGAATTTTTATTACAACTTTAAAAAAATATAAAAACTTGTATGTCTGGCCACCTTTGTAAGACCCCGTTTCACATGTGATTAATGCTAAACCTAATTTGTGATGACTTTCTTAAATTGATGATTAGATATATTGTGGATGATAAATAAGGTGATCTTTTGGAAAAATCCTTGTAATTTCATTTTAACATTATGTTCTATTGTCACTACCATGAAGGTGGAATACACTAGTATACTATGGAATGCAGATTGAAATTTAAATGGATTATTATATGGTTAAAGTTTAGAATATTCAGCTAATAGATTAATGTGATATACAATGTTACTTATGATTGTGTTGGTAATGTGCAGGAAGGTAACGATGTTAGTAGGAGAAGGGAGAACCACCGAGAGCAAAAGACATCTTCTTGAGGACATAAAGTTAATATGTTGATATATTAAGAGGTGAAGGTTGATATTAAAGGTATAATTTATTTTGGTTTGTGAGAATATTTAATTATGTAGGTTAGGGGTTGGGAACCCTTACCCAAGTGTGAAATTCGGATGGATCTTTAAGTGTTTCTTTAAAGAGGGTTGTTGGTCAATTTCTTTAGTTGGGATACAAAAATAAACCCCCTAGGGTCTATACCATAGTTGTAGGGGTCAAGTGGGCATGCAATATGGTCCCAAGGACATGATTTGACTCTTCAAAAGTCCTCATAATGAAGAGTGACGAATTTTGAGGAGAGTATGGGTGGTGAAAAGATTGAGGGATTGTCCAAGTGCATGTATCTTCTTTAATAAGGAAAGGACCCTCATTTATGGAAAAAAAGACACCCCACACAACCCCATCCAAGAGTTGCGAGTTGAAACTCTACATATTTTGAAGAAGAAGAATGAGAGGGTGTTACCCACTTCTCTTTTTGGAAAGCTTTAGTGGAGATGGCAAAAAAAATGGGAAGAGGAGAGGAGTTCACCTCCTTGGGAAGATAGTTTTCAAGATGGCTTGGCTTGGAGAGAAGATGGCTAAAAAATTTCAATCCCTTCACCTAAAAGAAAAAAAGATAAGTTATTCCTATTTTCATCCACCCTTGTTTATTGGTTGTAAGAAGGTGACATAGTGCATGGTTCATTGTTGAAAATAGAAAGTAGAGAACCTAGATGCATGCAAATTTGTGCTATGTTGGTCTTGTCCCTTGTAAAGAAATGAGAAAAGACTCCATTTATCTTCATGGAGCTAAAAGAATTCCTTGCTCAGGGGTATGGCTAGAGCCCATGAGGCTCCATGATGCCATTACAGTAGGGTGGAGAGCAATCCTTGTCCATTCATGTGTCATTCATTATAGTTCTTGAAGTTTGTTTGTAATATGGAACACTGATATACTATTGTACATGAAAGAGAATGGATAAGAGCAAGTTGTTTTCTTTATTGGATTGACATTCATTTTATTTGTAATAGTGTTTTTAGAAAAGAAACATTGTACCCATTGCCCCCTTGAAGGGCTTTCTCTTTGTAAATAAATTATGGTGAAGTAAATCAAATGCATGTGCCTTTTATTTTCCATATTATTAAGAATGTGGTTGTAATATAATGAATCAAATAATATTATAAGAAACAATGGAATTGTATAGGTCATTTTGACGGCAAGCAGAATTGTATTATTAGTAAATTCCCTTGAGAATAGTTTGGGAGTAGTATTCCCACCAGCTCTTAAAGTGATAGGGAGCCTCCTAGGGATTAGGATTTTGGGCAATCATCATTTAATAAAATAAACTTGGGATTAAATCTTTAAAACATACCTTGTAATGGTAAGAAATAATGTATTATGTTCAGAGTTTAAATGAGTAGATCATACTAGAGGCACAAACCATAATGAAGAAAAGTATTTCCATTGTATTAATTCTATATTTAAGATTTTAGAATTACCCATTTATGAGTTTCTTCCTTGATCACCCATTTATTTTTGAAAAAGGATTTGTATCTTCTTATACATTTGTAGAACAACAAAGAAAGTAGGCGTTCTGAAGATCTCTATAAATAAATAAATAAATTGTGTTTCTATAGGTAAACATTTGAGAGAAAATCAATGATACATATATTTTGAAATATTTTGAAACAAAAGAAATAAACCAGAGGTCAAGATTTATAAGATAAATTGAAATAAATAAAAAAAGTGCGAATGAAAAGAAATTTTAAAAATATACATATAAGGGCCGAGTGCAATCAGCCGACCAAGTAGGCATGGGTGTGACAGCCACAGGGCTCGTGGTCCTCACTCAGTTGGGCGAGGTCTTTAGGCTGCAACTCATGGGCTTGCTTGCTATGCAGCCCCAACAACTTGTTGTTTGGCTGTTTATTTTTAGAAGGGTAAAATAAAATGTATATATAAGAGAAAACAGTTTGCATGCAATTTCACACTCTCTATGAAAAAAATGAACATAACTTAGCAAAGAGTATCTAGCAGAATCAACAGTGAAGGGGATGAGTCTACTATAAGTTAGGCGACTTAGCAAGTTTCATTATCAGTCTTTACTCGGTAGTGCAACTGCCCACTTACCCCACCAAATTATCCCAGAGCATTGAGTCACTCACCTTGCTTCCCATGCTATCTGCTCAGAAGAAAATAAGTCTCATAAGTTACAGGAGAACCAAGATGAAAATTTGGGCTAGGCTATAGGGTCTCGCTTGGCCCTCTCATCGGGATGAGAATATTTCCCCGGTTGGCAGATGTGAGTACGCTGCCATGGAGAAAGAGGTAGAGCAAAATGAAGGTCGCCAGAAGCCTAATCCTATGGGATCTCAGGTATTCAACCCCACTCCTGAAAAAGGAATTGATTAATTTCCACTTTAGTTGTTGACTATCCTTCGAGTGTCAGTGTAAATCAACACTCCAAAATACGCTACAATAAATCCCATTGGCATCAAACTTTTATTCTATGCAAGGTATTAATGTGAGAACTAAAGTGTTTGGCATGGCCACCCCCTAGCCTCCTTCAAAATGCGATAGGACAGGTGACTTATATTGTAGTCTTCATTGTAGTTTGGGGTAGCTGTGGAGCCATGTCTCATTATCAAAATGTGAGTGGTATTAATTCATCAGTTCATAATGAATATGCATTAAATTCTCTATCTACAAATCTTGATAGGGATTGACATCCCAAGCCTATTAAGACTTGGAATTTACCATCGGAGCAAAGCATGGCATGGGCGGTGGATCTAGTGGATGAATCCTTTCCATAGCCTAGTTGTCGCTGCCCTTTTAACCTAACTCTTTCCAGGCAGTGAGGAGTGTGAGTGTTGCACACACTACCATATCTCTCTATGAAGACTATGATTTGCTGGGAAATATACCCTTTTGTATAACATTTAATGGAAGCAGATTTAGGCAACCAGTGATCCTTAGTTTGTGTGAGTAAACGTTGTCATCATCTCATTAATACGTTTGGTGTAGATGACTTTCCCAGGTCATGATGAAAGCACGGTCTGGGAAGATTTTGACTCATATTTATTTCTTGCCAAGTTTATTTAATCAATCAACTATCCACGATTAATATTTAATCAACCAACTATCCACAGTTAATATATATGCCTATGTAGATTTCATAGTGGGAGCCATAGTAATGGCGTAGGTACACTTCACCAACTTGGTTGCAGCATGGTATTAGCTTGGGATAAAATATTATTTAGGGAATAGTAATGTGAATATACTTCACTTTCAATTTTGGTATAATGTTAATTGCTTTAACTATATAGATTCGATGTCAATGATGTATCATTGATACCTATGTTTTATGGCTGCTAGGAATATTAAACCAACTTTTTATAATCTTTTGAGAATTGTAATATACCCTTTTACTATGATAAATTAAAATCTATCATGCCAATAATACCATTAACTTTTAACTCCCATGAAGTAATGAAATTTATTTAGCGGTATATTGGCAAGATTCCTTGTAGTTTGGTAAAAGCAAATGATAGGTAAATATGTATTTATTGGATAGACTGAGCATAGTTACATAGAATTAAAGTATTTTAAAATGAGGATATTAATTATAGGTAAGAGAAAATATTAGTATTAATAATAGCCAATTCTATACAAATATATATATCAGTACAATACTCATGGGTGGTATCAATGGAGATTAAAATATATATATATATTATTATGTTAATTTCAAAGTAAAATGAATAATAAGAATGTAAATATTATTTTTATGTATAAAAATATACTATCACTCAATCAATATATATTTGTTATATTTTTTGTATAGTATTTTGAAGATTTACATTTATATTATTAAATGTGGCTGATATATTCCTATATGCAATGTTATTGCTGCACTTGATAATAGTAGCAAATCAATTCACTATCTTAAATAATAAAATTAGTTTTAATAATAAGATGATCTTTCAATCATGATGAATTTGAATAAATATTGTATTCAAAATTAAAATAAATGAGATTAGAGACATTGGAGGAATATGATGCTAATAATATTTTAAAGGAAAGGAAATATAGCATAAGGGAATATTATTATTATTTGGGGAATTTAATATATTATAACACAAAAAAAATAAAAATTATTCAAGGTTATAAATAACATTATTGTTGGTTGACTCAGCAAAAAAAAAGAGAAAAAAATTCTATTGTAACTGACAAGTATTATTAATGCTATTATTAAGAGGTAAATTTGTGAGTAAATATTAATACTGTTATTTCTTTTATATGGGTTAGTTAGTGATAGTATTATTTTTATTACAAGAGTAATATTAGTGGGGTAAATTGAGATTAAACTTAACAATAGAACTAAATAGTCAATTTTAACACGCGTTAGTTAGTGATGTTATTATTATTTTTATTTTTTAGATGGAAGTAATATTAGTGAGGAAAATTGAGATTTAAAATAGTGTCAATTAAGACATTAAGGATAGTTTTAAAATTTGTGCAATAATACCATGATAATACCATAAGAAATCTATTGGGGGGATTGTTTGAGCACTAGGTATTTTCATAAATAAATAAGTTATTATTATGTAATTTTTACTACTATTAATAATGTATTTTCATAAATACTAGTAATAATATATATAGTGAATACATATAGTAATATCTCCATGGTAACTTTATGGTGTTAATTATTTAACGGGGAAATTTAAATGTACATTAAACTCATATAGCAATAACTCTATATTGACTTTATAAAATTAGGTGGAAAAATTTAAGTAATTTTGGACATTATCCTTACCAACTCCATGGCTCAATAAATAGTAGTAGCAACTAATGAAATAATGGTAGTATATTCTTTAAACCCAAGAGAATAAAATAAAATAAGAAATACATTATTAAAGCATCAATAAAAGATATAATAGGCCACTTGATATCGACAATATAATTAAATAGTGGCATTAATTTAAGAGAGTTATTAGTTTGGGAACTAATAGGGATGATATTAATACCTAAGAATAATATGGGAAATTATAAGAATAATATTCATAATTGATTAAACAATGATAATGTTAAGTGCAAGCTTAACTTTGAATATTTCTCTATCCCTTTAAAAAAAAAAAAATTAGTTGGGTTTTTCTGACAATAAAATTATGGGCATGACAACCTTAACTTGTTCAAAACTTCATGAAATTCAATTTTTTTTTTAATCCTATAGTATACGAAGCATAGAATGTGAAACATGTTTTGGATTCAAAAAATGTGATACCGTTTGAAAGCTATAGATGTTTTTCAATCAGCCTATCAATCGACTTTAGTCATAATTCAAATAGAAAATGAATAATAATTATGTATTAAATTCAAAGTAAAGCATAATTTATATTGGTGGAAAGCTAAGAATCTCCTTTGAAAACCCTTTTCGTTTCATCAATTTTGGGTAAAAAAAAAGTCATCAGCCACATACCCTACACATACCCATCATATCGCCACTTTTTGGCCATCATGATCCTACACATGCCCTTTCATCTCTTAAAACTTATACAACGGGGAAATCTTCCTAGAGCAAGATGTAACATGTAGAATAAGAAGGAGAGTGTTGATCGTGTCCCTTATATGAATCTCTCTCCTTCAATAGTCAACAATAACCCAACTAGAATATTTCCTCCTTTATATGCAACGTGTCATCTGATATGAGCAATAGGGTGTTTCCTTTTCTGCCATGAATGAAGTTGTGCCTCAATACAACCAATAAAATTAATATTAGTCTCAATTTAGAAAGAATAAAAGTGCATTGTATATTGCAAGTTTACAAAAGTCCAAACATATCAGAAAGATAAATCAATTAAAAATTGTAGCCTTGTCAACAAATGCCTTAAACAAAGTGTTCAACATAGGGCTGAAATATGCATATTGAACCCTTGATTTTAGAACCTTGTTCAAATTTTAAGAAAGGTGATATACTTAGATTATAGAATGAAGTTGAAATTATAGAATGAAGGTTATCAATACTAACTAGACTGGAACAACATTATCAACATAAATTTCCTAGAAACCAAGCCCAAGAATGCCATCAGACTTAATTAGACAATAAAAATTTCAACCATGGTTCATGTGTTGTCTGAGTAAAGACCTGTACCATGGAAGAATCCATTTATACATAAATTCCAAATAAAGTTGATGAGAAAAGATCTTTGATATCCAACTGAGAAGAATTAACATCCAAAAATTACTAAACTGATGTTTCACAACAAGTTTCCCAACTGTGACATCATCTTTACTTGAGAAATTGGATATTGATCCACTGACATATTGAATCTCATAGGATTCTCCTTCACAAACAAAAAATGATATGTATTAATTTTTTAGCAACTTCCTTAATATCCCCATGTAAGCAGACTAAACTTTAAGTGAGGTTGAGGGTTTGAAGTAGAGTACCATCTTCTTGGTATGTGCTTGACTTTTATAACTTGTATCTTGAATGAAAATAGCAAGATAGCTGCATTGTAAAATCATTGTTAATCATTGTTACAAAAATAACCACAAAATCCTCTTTAATTAAAATAATCCTTCTAGATATTTCAATTAATTTCTAAGAGAGCTAATTTCACTATCCAAACAACCATCAATATTTTTACTATATATAATTTCCCAGAATTAAGAATTTGAATGTAATGAGACTAACCATAATTACCAAAGATTTGACACAAAAATGTAGTACAAAAGAAACTGTTTGAAAAAATTCCTCAAAGAGATGTCATCTCATGGAATAAAATGATATGATTGTAGAATGTGCACAAAATGGATTTTGCAAGGAAGCTCTCAAAATATTTGAATTAATGAAGCACTCTGAAACACCAATGTTGTAATCTTTTCTTGTGTTCTAGATGCATGCAGTAATGCAAGTTTAGTGGATGAGGGCTGGACATACTTCATACGTCAGTAACCCTTATTGCATTACATATATAGTTGACCATTAGGTGTGCATGGTTGACCTTCATTCCCGTGTTGGCTATCTTGAGGACACCCTAAACATTATTACTGAGATTCCAATTAAACCTTTGGTTCCTATGGATCATATATGAATGTAGGCAAAGTATTCCAACAACACTGCTTTTTTAGTTGGATCCTAAAAATGTTGCAACTTATGTTCTTCTCTAAAACATTTGTGTAGAAGTGGGAAGGTGTGGTGAGATTCAAATAGTAAGGAGATTGATGAAAGATAGAGGAAATAAAAAGATACCTGCATGTAGTTGGATTGAATGGCATTAAAACTTACATTATTTTTTGTGTAGGAGATAGATCACATCCACAAACATGGGAGATCTATGCAAAATTGGAGAAATTGGCTTGGCAAATGAAGGCAGTAGAGTATTTCTAGATTCAAGACTTTTACAATGTTATGGAATGGAAGAAAAAAGAATCATTTATCTGCCACCATAGTGAAAAGTTAGCAATTGCATTTGGTTTTTTAAACATGGCCCCTGGTACAACTATTAGAGTTGTTAAGAACCTTCGCGTATGTTTTAATTTTCACACTGCATCTAAATTCATCTCCAAGATTGTTGCAAGAGAAATTGTTCTCAGAGATGTGAACCATTTACATCATTTTAAATAGGGACAATGTTCTTGTGGAGAATATTGGTGATGCTAAATGAAACAATCTGAAAAATAGGTTTACACAATAATAATGTGCACTACATCAGATATCCAATAATAATGAAGGGACATCCATCAAAGCACAACAACAGGGATTTTTTTGTCATATGTTGTAGTTACAATTTCCTTGCTAGACATACATGAAAATGTGGAAGCAATATACACAAGGAAAAAAAACTATTTCAAAAAATTCCTCAAAGAAATGTGATATTTCGTTTTACAGTTTAACCGTGATACTGCACCGTTTTGACATGATCCTTGTAGTGATGCAGGATGTTATAGCTACATCGCACCGTTATTTCTCAGCCTTCGTGGTAATGTGGGATGTTACCACTACACTGCATTGTGCCTTCTTGGCTCTTGAGGGGATGCAGGAGAAGTATTTTATTTACTGCCATATCGCACATTTATTGCTTGGCCTTCACGGTAATGTGGGATGTTACTACTACACCGCATCGTGTCTTCTTGTCTCTTGTGGTATGACGATATTATAAAACTTGTCACAATAGTCTTATGAAACTTGTCATGACCATCAACTACCTTGACACAACAGTCTTATGAAACTTGTCAATATTTATGGGAACATTTTAAATTACATTCAAATCTATAAGGAAACTATCCTATAGGGATGATAGTCCCAAGAAACATGGCAATGGTTACACCAATAAATAGTTAACTAGAAACCATGAATTTTCAATGCATAATGGAGAATATAGAGAGAGTTAAGTTAGTGAGAAAACATCCTTGGAGAATTTTCATCAAAAGTATGACAATCTAAGAGTTCATAGTAGAAAATCATATACCCTCAAAGACCTAACAGTCACAATAGACCTAGTGATAGCTTTCAGAGTCATAAGAATAATAAATTCATAAGAGAATAGATGCAAGAGTATGAAAAGACACTGAGATAGAAGGGTAGTTGGTAAATTTGAAGAATCAGACCTATAGTGAGAAGGTAGGGAGAACAAAGTAATTTATAGTCGAGTATCATGGTAGTTTCTCAGGTGACTATATTTGGGCAAGGAGAGAACTTAGTGACAACATTACCATCAAAACAATAAAAACTCGAAGCTATCCTTGAAACCTGGTAAAGTTATGGCTAACAACAAGATCTATAGGTTGAGGAAGTTCTTCATGGATAAATTGGGAATAAAATTCAGAATAGAAAAGAGAGTGGAAAAGTAGAATTTGATGAAACTCTTGCAAATTTTAGGTTAATAACTGATGCTTTTGTTCATTGTTATGATGGGAAATATTTTGAACAGTCATCCCAGAATAAAACATTTTACTATGATTTTGAGAGCATCTTTATTCTATATAGCAGGTTGCCTTAGATCAAATAAATGAAGCAAACAATTGTGAAATAGCCAACAATTTTGAATTTGAAACAATGGTATATGAACTATTTAGCCTATATGTTATGCTACAAAAATTAACTACATACTAGAACATATCCATATCAACATAAAATATTAAGTGCAATTCACCTCAAACTCTATTGTACCTAAGTATGACAGTACCTAAGCTTCTAGTGTTTCTAGATGGAACCTATAGCAGAAAGTGTAGTCTCCATTTGAAGGAACCATCTTTGGAGCTCTTCCCTAAAATGAGGGTTGAAAACATTAGAAGAAAAACAATACCATAATTCTAAAGTAACAATTTGTATCAAGTCAAATGTCAGAAAGTAAAATTAAAAGACAAATCCCTACAATTGGACCTCAAATTAGACCAAGCAGATTTATGATTTTATCTTTAGAATGTAGGAACTTTCTCTGTCAGAGCTTCACAACCTCAAATTGGATCTCAAATTGGACCAATGAAATTTATGATTTTATATTTAGAATGTAGGAACTTTCTCTATAGGATATTAAAGATGTTAGGTTGGATGTCCAATTGGACCAGTAGATTTATGATTTTATCTTTAGAATAAAGGAACTTCCTCTGTCGGATATTCAGAAATTCACACCTAGTTTTTTCTTCCCAACGAAAATAACCACAAGTGTTTCACACCAGCTCAAGGTACTCTCCAACCTAGTTATTTCACCGATATCAATCCAATTTTTCCTAAACCGTCCATACCCGAACGTTGCATCACAATCTATTCTTCCTACACATAAAAATGCCACATATTAACCCCTTCTAAATAAAACTCAAAATCATCATAAAACCATAATTAACAAGTCATTTTAGCTTCAAAAAGAATCCAATGTCATTTACTAAAAAAAAAAAGATGTATAAATTAAAAAATCCATGAAGCCATCCATCCAAAGAGAAAATAAGCAATGTGAGGATTTGAGCAATATAAGTCCAAAGGGTTATGTTGCAATAGTAATGGAATCACCATAAGAGCACAACCAAGGAGAAAATTCTTGTGACTATAATTATGTGATCCATAACTCTATTGGTCATGTGGTACAGTTGTGCTATAACAAATACATGATGCATTCATGTGTGACCCAAGTTTAATGTGGCTATGTTGTGATAGAAATGGAGGCACTCATATGAGAACAATTCATGTACAAATTACTGTCATCACAATTATTTTTCAATCATCATTGGGTGCATTCAGGTCAACTCAAGTTTAATAGGTTACAATGTAATGATAGCATGATCTAAGAGCGATTACCTCTTGTTACAATAAAGAGCCTATAGCTCTGGTTGATATGTAGAGTGGTTGTGTTATATCAATTATGTAGTGCATTCAAGCACAAACCATGTTTAATGGGCTATTCTAGAAAGTGATCAAGATTTTCTCAACCTTATGAATTTTACTTAAAAGTGTATAGTGTAAACTACAAACTAAGTTTGTTACATACTTGAATGCAATCTTGGGTTACCACAAACTATAATAATGTGATATGCTAATAACCATTATGGAAAGTATTAAAGAAAGACCCATGCTATATAAGATACATTTCCCTGATTAGGTTTACATACCTTAATGATCAAACACAAGCTTCCCACACTCTAGGATACAATCCAAGATCATACCACAACCCTGTCAAGAAAGCTAATTTTTTGAACCAAGGTTTAAGGTTGTTTTTTAATACCAATAGAAGTATTGGTAAGAGCATGACTAGGGGAAAAACCCTAGGCCTCCATAGAAACATAAACCATAACTCTAGCGGATTAATGAGGTTGAAATACCAGAAAGATTCAGACATTGTAGCCAATAACAAAATATTGCAATCTAAAGATTGTAGCCAATAACAAGCACACTATGTAGCTCAATGACATTTGTAAATGAAATCTATGGTAAGAAGAATGACAATCACTTGAGGTGTGATAGTCAAAAAGAGGCTGAGCAATGACAAGATAATAAAGCTCAAACCTTACATAGTAAAGTGGAGATTTTAACAGTGAGTTTCCTTACCCCCTTGCTGACCTTAAGGGTTTTTCAAATGCTATTGGCAGTGTTAGACAAGGAAAATGTAATCAGGGAATGACTGTCCAAATGAAGTAATAGTGGTAATCACAGGTTCAATGTTTCTTCTTAGCCATTGTATAATGGAGGTAGTGGATTGCATGTTTGAGAAGTGTTTTGAGACTCATCAAAGAGGGGAGAATAGTGAATAATACCTTGTGGACTATAAAGTAGTGCTAATAAGGTTGAAGGATCTTAAGACCCACAATACCATGAAACAATGAGTCCCCTATAGTAAGTAGGTAGTCTATAGGGTATAGTTTGATTTTATAGAAGGATTCTCAAGAAATGAATCTTCAAGTGATAGTGAGTGAGTTGTTTGAGATTGTAGATGAGGGTGCAATATCCAGTCTTAAAGACAGTTAGCAAAGTAGTAAATGTGCAAGGAAATCAAATCATACACAACAAACAATTCACAATGTTATCTTGTATAATGCCTTGAGTTTGAAGACAAAAATCTCATTTTATCTTGTTGAAAGTAGTGACCTTAATGGTCAATCACTGGAAACCATGATTTTAAAACATGCTATTGTGCTTACGGAGGCAATATTTTAAGAAAGGTAGCGAGTGGTGGTTTGGAACAATGACAGGTATGAAGGACTTTCTTTATATGCATACTATGTTGTCTAGCTTAAGACAACATTCTTAGAAGAGATTGAAGGTGGATTATGGAAATCAAGGTTACCATGATATAGATTAAAGCAAAGGATGAGATCTATTTAAAATCCACTATCATGAAGATATTAAAGATGTCACATGCAAAACCCTAGCAGATGGAGTAATGAATACAGTGCCAAAGAGGATAGTGTGCTAGGAAAAATTTAGGAGATATCCATATTATCTAATGATAGGAAAATACATCATTTTTTTATTTTTTTTAAATTAAAATAAATCATTCTAAACCCTATATAGGATACATTGATACTTCAAAGGCGTCTAATTTATGTTTTTAAATTAAAAGAAATCATTCTAAACCCTATATAAGATACATTGATACTTCAAAAGCATCTGAAGGAATTTGAGATTATGCAAATATATGTCAATTAAATACCTAGATTACAAATAGTAGCACGAACAATGTAACCCTTGTTAAGTAGAGTAGGAATGAGATAGGAAGCAATGAATCCTATGCCTCCTATCACACACATCTCCTTACCATTCTTTGTCATTCTTTACTGAAACACTTCTCCATGTTGGTGGGATATGCCTAAAAAATAAGGTTTTGATGAAGGTTTTAGAGTATGTTTATTAAAATGAAAACTCCATTTTGGCGGGCTACACCTGAAAAATAATATTTCAATGAAAGTTTTAGAGTATGTTTATTAAAGTTTTAGAGTATTTTGGCAGAATATATTCTTGATTCCTTAAATGATTTATTCAAATTTATTATGACTAAATAATTGACTAACTATTTAGTCATTTTTATTTTTGTGACTAAAAAATTTTTAGTCAACAACCAAATTAGTCATTTATTTACTCATTTATAGCTGAGTTGTAAAAAAATAGTAGAATTTAGTTATTTTTAATTGTTGTGACTAAAATTTTTAGTCACCTAGTAATTTATTTTCCAAATTCTACTAGTGATATATCTAGAAAGAACTCACACTACTTGGGAAATGTCTAGTCTAGTGTAGACCATAATATACAAAAAAAGTTACTACACTTTGGTAAATTATTTTTCTCATGTTTTTCATCTTTTATGGGGATTTTAGATAATGTGAAGTAGATAATTTTGTTCCAAATATAAAAGGAACACACATCTACAATCCTGCATGTTAAACCTCTTTAAAAATGAATTGGCACACTTACTCTGAAAAATCCATAGTTTTTTTCATAGATATCTCTTTTGATTTTCATCCCAATAATATGTTTAGTTTCACCAAGATCTTTAATTTAAAATTTAGTTGCAGGTTGGGACTTTACTTTTGAAATCATACCTTTCCCTTTACCAATAAGTAACATATCATAAACATATAATATAATAAATAAGAAAAGATCACCATCAATTTTATAATAAACACAGTGATTTAATTTACAACACTCAAATGCCAAACTCAACACATACATATCAACATTTTGGTACCATATTGTAGGACTCTATTTGAGGCCATATGGATATTTCTTCAATTTACAAACCAAATTACTTTTACCTTTCACAATGTAGTGCTCTAGTTGTGTCATATAAATATTGTCTTCCAAATCACCATGAAGGAAAGGAATTTTCACATCAATTTTCTCAACCTCTAGATCATAAGAAACAACTATAGAAAGTAAGAATATAATGGATGTAATTTTTACAATAGAAGAAAATATATCACTATAATCAACACCCTCAACCCGAATAGCCTTTTGCAACTAACCATGCTTTATACTTCTTAATACCTCCATTTGAACCAATATTTTTCTTGAACACCAATTTGCAATAAATAGGTTTTCATCCTTCAGACAATGGTTCTAGATTTAATGTATCATTCCTTTTCAAAGATACAATTTCTTCATCCATAGAAATCTTCCAGGATTCTACATTATTCATACCTAATGCATATTCTACCAATCTGGGTTCATCCATGTTATTATTCAAAGAATAAATTTACCTCCAATCAACATGTGAATACCTTTCAGGTGGATGTCTATTCCTTTTAGATCTTCAAACAAGTTGAGTTGGAGATTTTACCTCTTCTTTTGAATATTTAGAGCTAAACAAGTTCTCAAATTCTTCTCTATCTAGGGGCCTCAATTTAAATCTCTTAGGAATAGAAGTAAGTTGAATCACATCTTCCTATTTACTTTGTTCTAGCTGCAATGTAACAAAAGAAGTCTTAGTTTCTCTAAAAATCACACATACTCTATATTACCTTATGTATAATAGGATGCCAAAGCTTTTATTCTTTCACACCATAACTATACTTTATAAGATACATTTCACAATCTTATTCTCCAACATTGTTTGCTTCTCCTTTGACAAATGTGCATGTGCCTCACATCCAAAAACTCCAAGATATCATAGTGAAGGATTGTGACCCAACCATGCCTCCATAGAAATTTTATCAACAAGAATGATGTAGGATACTTGTTAATTAGGTATCAATTAAGAATGATAAATTTATCCCAAAATAATTGTTCTAGATTAGTACCACTAAGCATAGTCCTAACTTTCTCCATTAGTGTCATTTTCATTCATTTTGCAACTCCATTATGCTATGGAGAATACAAAGTTGTTTGTTGTCTTTGAATTCCATATTTTTATAAAATCTATAAAAATTATTAGAGTAAAATTGAATAAGATCCAAAACATATAATGATTTTGATAGATTTTGTAAAGATTGTGGAATTTAGAGACAAAAACATCATAATGACTATGAACAAAAACATCATAATGAATAAAATCTAATACACAAAATATTTATGAGAACTCAAGTAAAAATTGAATGTGGTTTTGTTTACCATAAATACAATGCCCATAAAAATTAAAATCAAGATTAAAATCATTCAATCCTTCAACAAGGTTTTTTATTTTTCAAGGTCCTTTCTCCAATGTGGTCAAGTCTTTGGTGTCATAACATAGTTATTTCTACAAGTAATTTTTATTTAGAAGAAATAGAACCCTTGGGTACCCAAAATCCATGACCATCCACTAAAGATGAAATCCTCACTTTTTCAATGAAGTAGCCATAAAAAAAATTCATAGAAGTACTATTGAACTTAATAGTATATGAATCAATATTATACAGTGTGCCAAATCTAAAACATCTAGCGATCACCATATCACATCTAACCACCTTGCATCTTGCATCATAAATTAATACCTATTACCCATATCTATTATTTTTCTCATAGATAATAACTTTTATGCTAATCCATGGTGTAGTGTTAGAAAAATTATCTCTTTTTCCACACTTAATTTGGGAATGATTAATAATAAAATGAGCCTAATGTTTCCTTAATTTAGTGTTGAAATATGTTTTTCATTTTCACATTAAGTTTAGGGCCCTTTTGTTGAGAAAGAAAACTAAGAGGGGGGTGAATCATTTGTAGCAAATTTTTCCTTTACAACAATCATCAATGATTAATTCAATTACAATTCACAAAAAAATTATTCTACTAATGTGAGTAATCATTAAGTGCAAATGCAAAAGCTAAAAGAAGTAAAAACCATACACACAACAACAGTAGATTTATGTGGAAAACTCAATAAGGGAAAAACCATAGTGAGGATTATCTCACAATATAGAGAATATCAAAACCAAATACAAAGGCTCACTTTTAGAAAAGGCTCACTGCCAAAACATGACTCACTGTCCAACAAGGGTTAACCACCTGAAGGGCTCATTGCCACATAGATACAAAGAAGATAGAAGATATTTTTTATAGAGAAAAGACAATCTTAATGCAATAGAGATTTCCACAACAATTTGCTCACACACTTGCATACATGCTTGAATGATAGAGTACACCTTTAGCTCACTACTTCTGGAAAACTCGCAATTAGACTTCGCACTGAGGTACTCTACCACACACTCTATTACACATTTATCTTGCATCTATTCCTTTGCATGTGCATCTCATCCTATATTTATACCATCTTCAACTTTTAAATATATCCAAAGTCGGCCATACACACCATTTGTAAATTCAAATTCAAATTAGGTCATCATCAAAAAATTGTAAGGTGGAATTAGAATGAGATCGACCCAAACACACACTTCCACAAACTTTGAAAGTAGTGTTAAACACAAGTTCGACCAAACTAGTGTAAAACACATAGAGCAATTAGGTGCATGCATCCTTAGCATGATCTAATCGTCCAGATAAAAAAATTATCTTCAACATAACATCCACAACATATCCTAAGAACCGCAAGTAATAAGACTCAAACAAGAAGAAATCCAGGGCAACTACATTTCTCCCGGACCTCAACCAAAGACACTGAAAAACATAGTTTACAACTGGTGAACATAACTCGCATTGTACAATGATACATAATCCAAAAATTTGGATATAGCAACTTCCAACAACCATGATTAACATATATAAAGCATACCAACATAGGAGCAAAACCTGGAGCAACCACTGAATACCTACAACCTTTCTTCATTGCAATTTCCTCAATATCCTTGGCATATACAACCAATAACCATTATTCATGACATTAATGACAACAACAACTAGTTGATAACTAGTTAACTAGTTGACATCAATAACAACACTTTCATACTTGCAACAATCTCCCCCTTTGTCATTGATGGCAACACATGATGTGAAAAACTATCAAAGACAACAAAACAACTCTAAACACATTTCCTCGTGATTTTACTTTCACCCCCTTAGATGATAATCTTGTTCACATGATGCTCATCTCCTTTTTCACATCTTCCTCATCTCCCCCTTTGACATCAATGGCAAAGGAAAAAGACGTTTTCACCAATTTCCCCTTGACATTTAAACACTATTACTAGTATTGAATAGTCCCCCTTAAGAGTACACCCAAATAATTTGTTCAATGACAACACCAAACACTACTTGCTCCCCCTAAGAGGTAGCCACAAAATATTAGTCTAGAAGAAAGATAGATCCATAGACTCACCATACTGATGCATCTCCATATGCATCTAGTTCAAAAAATTAGGGGCAATAATCCCTAACTTCTCACGGAGATACTCAAAAGTATCTTTAGGAAGAGCCTTTGTAAATATATCAGCAACTTGATCCTCAAGCTTTACTTCATTCTCCACAACCTCCTCTCTCAAAATGTGATACCTGATTGATATATTCTTTTTCCTTGAGTACATCACTAGATTATTTGAAATGTTAATTGCACTTGTATAATCATAGAATATAGAAATGGGATCATCATACATTATTTTGAAATCTTTCAATGTCTGTTTCATCCATAAAACTTGTGTATAGCAAGATTCAGCAACAATATACTTAGCTTCAATAGTAGATAAAGAAATTGAATCTTGATTTTAACTCAACCATGACACCAATCTGCAACCAAGAAAGAATGCACCACCACTTGTACTTTTTCTATCATCAACACAACCTGCCCAATTTGCATCTATATAAGCACTTAGTGTAAAGTCAGTATCCCTAGGATACCAAAATCCATAACGCAGAGTGCCATTCAAATATCTGAATATCCTCTTAACAGTAGCAACATGTGTTTCTCTAGGATCTTCTTGAAATCTAGCCATGAGACAAACTACATGCATGATATTCGATCTAGTAGCAGTCAAATACAATAATCCTTCAATCATAGATCTATACTTGCTTTGATCATCCTTAGGTGAATCATCATCCTTTCTCAATTTGTAGCTAGTTACCATAGGAGTGCATACCAATTTGGAGCCATCCATTCCAAACTTCTTCAACATCTCTCTTACATATTTTGACTGAGAAATTAAAATCCCTTTCTCTATTTGATTAATTTGTAGCCCAAGAAAGAAATTTATCTCACCAAACATAGAAATCTCAAATTCCTTTTGCATCTCTTCAACAAACATCTTGCACATTGTTTCATTTCCTCCAAAGATAATGTCATCAACATATACAGCTACTATCAAGATCTTGTCATTTTCAATTTTAAAATACAGATTACTATTTGTCATACATTTATTGAATCCTTGTTGAATCAAATATTTGTCCAACCTTGCATACCAAGCTCTGGGAGCTTGCTTTAATCCATATAAAGCTTTCTTCAATATGTAGACCATATCTAGTTTATTTGAAAACTAAAATCATTCCAGTTGTTCCATGTAGATTTTTTCTAACTCACCATTCAGAAATGCAGACTTAACATCCATCTAATAAACTTTGAAATCATTATGAGTAGAAAATGCTAAGAACATTCTAATATCTTCCATCCTTGCCATCAAAGAAAAAGTTTCCTAAAAATTTATACCTTCTACTTGTGATTAGCCCTTACACACAAGCCTTGCTTTATTTCTTACCACTTCTCCATTTTCATTTAACTTGTTTTTGAACACCCATTTTGATCCAATTATGTTTTTATCCATTGGTCTAGGGAAAAACTCCCAAGTTTGATTCTTCTCAAATTGTACAAGTTCTTCTTCCATATCTTTCATCCAATTTTTATCATTGCATGCTTCACTCATTGTCTTTGGTTCTACTGCAGAAAGTAGATAGATTTATTTCATTAGTAGTAGCAGCTCTACTTCTTGTCAAAACTATTTTCCTCTTGTCTCCAATGATCTGATCTTCTAAATGATTCTTTTGTACATATTTAGGTGTCTTTGGGGACACCACCGAAGCTTCCTCTTCTTCAATATTTTCTTCATTTTTCTTTTCCTTTTCTTCAACAACTTTTTCAATTTCTATGCAATCAGGTTCATTTGAGACATATCGATCAACCTCAATTGAATTCTTCAATGCTTCATCCACCTTGACATTTGTGCTTTCTACAATATTTCCCAGCCTTTTATTGAAACATTTGTAAGCTTTTCTTCTAGTAGAGTATCCAAGGAAGATACCTTCATCACATCTAGCATCAAACTTCCTTAAATTTTCTTCATCCCTTTTGATATAACATTTGCTTGCAAATACCTTGAAATACTTGACTATAGGAATTCTTCCACACCATAGCTCACAGGGGGTCTTTTTACTATTAGCCATTGCTTGAACCTGATTGAACACATAAAGAATAGTATGAATAACTTCTCTCTAATAAACTTTTGAAAAAACCATCCTCAGTAATCATTGATCTAACGGCTTCCTAAATCATTCTATTTTTTCTTTCAACTCCATTTTGCTGAGGAGTTCTAGGAGCAGATAATTGCCTTTTTATTCCATGAAATTCACAAAACATGTTAAACTCATTCAAAGTAAATTCACCACCTCTGTCATACCTTAAACATTTTATTCTCAAATTTTCTTCATTTTCAACCATAGCCTTAAATTCCTTGAATCTTTCTAATGCATCAAATTTCTCTCTAAGAAATGTAACCCATGTGTATCTAGAGTAGTCATCAATCAAAAACATAAAATACATTTCACCTCGTAGGCTTCTCACTCTTGTAGGACCATAAAGATCTGTGTGAATCAAATCCAGTAGTCTGGTAGCAGATTGTTCCTTTGATCTAAAGTTGTTTCTAGTTTTCTTTCCAAACTGACAATTCGTGCAAATAGCATTAATAAGCTTTGTAATCCTTAGTAGATCTCTTATAGCATACACAGTATTGATTATTTCCAAATTATCAAAATTCATGTGACACATCCTTCAGTGCCACAACCAATTATCATTAATTTGAGTCATAAAGCAATGTCCATCAACACCTTTAAGTTGATAAATGTTCCCTTCAGACTTCTTGCTAGCAACAATCACTGTTTTGGATCCTTTCATGATTTCACATCTTTCATCCTCAAAAACAAGATTATATCCTTTACTACACATCTATCCAACACTTAAAAGATTATATCTTAAACCCTTAACATAGTATACATCATCAGTATTATGTTTTCCATCAAAACTAACCAAACCTATTCGACAAATCTTAGCACCAGTATCATCTCTGAATTTAACTAAGTCACCATCATAATTTTCAAGCTTAATAAACTTACTATTATCACCATTCATGTGATGTGAAAAACCACTATCAACAACCCAATAGTTCTTTTCTTGTTTAGCATGAAGAGCACAAATCATCGTACCTTCACTCTTTTCTATAGCATTTTCTTTCACCTGTCTTTCAGTATTAGCATAATTAGATTCATCTTTTATAGCCAAGAACAAGCATTCATTGTCATCAAAATCTCCATACTAAAATTCTTCATAAAAAATACTAGCATTCTCATTCACATAGTATGCTCTATTGATCTTCTTTCCTTTGTTTTATTTGTTTAATCTATTTTGTTTGTTCCTCTTAGCTCTTTCTGGACATCTTGAAGCATAATGATCAATTCCTCCACAAATAAAGCATTTAAAATGTAACTTACCTTCATACTTACTAGAGCCCTTCTTCATCCTTCTCACAAAGTTAACTTCTTCTTCATCCAGATCTTCACCAGTTGTAGCCTTAAAATCAATTCCTGATTTGGATCCATTTCTAAAATTTTGTTTTCTTATTTTATATGATGTTAGAGTACCCAACAACTGATCTTTAGTACAAGTCTTGTAATCCACATATTATTCAATAGCAGATACCTTTTCATTGTATGCATTGGGGAGAGTTCTGAGAATCTTCTTTACTATTCTGGATTCATCCATTATTGCACCAAGTCCTCGCATTTCACCTACCAACTCATCCACTCTCTGTACATAGGATTTAATGTTTTCATCTTCAGACATGTGTAGGATCTCAAATTGTGCTTCCAAGTTTTATAGCTTTGCTTCTTTGACCTTTTCATTCCCTACATGAGTTTTTTCTAATGCATCCCAAATTTCTTTAGCAGTCTTTAGATTTGAAACTTTAATCAATTTGGACTGTGAAAGACTATTCATCATAATATACTTTACCTTGTTATTCACCTCATGTGACTTGATTTCATTAGATGAACTTGGACCATTAGAAGGAGTAGTATATGCAGTCTTGTAAGCTTTCTCAACATCATATCCACAATATTCTAGATATCCTTCCATGTATTTATTCTCCAGATTCCATAATTAGTCCCATCAAATGTAGGACACTCAATAGTGATCTTGCTCACCATCTTAGACCTTCCTTAAGTGGTTAAGCTCTTCTCCAAGGAACTTAGCCCTGATACCAATTTTTGAGCAAGACAACTGAGAGGTGGGTGAATCATCTGTAGCAATTTTTTCTTTTATAGAAATCACTAGTGATTAATTCAATTACCATTATTCTACTAATGTGATTAATCATTAAGTGCAAATGCAAAATCTGAAAGAAGTAAAAACCATACACACAACAACACCATATTTATGTGGAAAACCCAATAAGGGAAAAACCATGGTGAGGATTAGCTCACAATATAGAGAATATCAAAATAGAATACAAAGGCTCACTGCCAGAGAAGGCTCACTACCAGAGAAGGCTCACTGCCAAAATAGGACTCACTATCCAACAAGGATTAACCACCTAGAGGGTGCACCGCCACATAGATACAAAGAAGATAGAAGAGATTCATTATAGAGAGAAGATAATCTCAATGCAACAGATATTTCCACCATAATTCACTCACACACTTGCAAACATACTTGAATGATAGATTACACCTTCATCTCACTGCTTCCAGAAAACTCACAATTAGACTTTGCACTAATCTTCTCAACCACACACT
>VDFB02077249.1:0-17715 GCA_007258455.2 Sequoia sempervirens
TATATCTAGATCTAACACAAGATGGCCCAAATTATTTCATGAGGAAAAAAATTACTGATTTGAATGATCCTGATAATTATTTACAGTTTAATGCAAGCGGGCACTTATGCATCTATGTATGTGGATATGAGATACAAATGTACCAATGTAAGATAGCTAGGTGCTCTAGCAGAGAAGTAGCTATTAACAAGGAAGATTTTCAAGGCATTGTTAAATCTGTTGGTGATAATTTGAAGGAAATTGCAAAATCTCTTTCCTCAGATATTTGTGAAAGATTCCCTCGACATGAAATACTTGAAGCCATGAGTATTGTGTATCCTCAATTTTGGGAAAACTGAGATAACCCAAAATATTTTCATGCTCGAGTAAAAATCTTGATCGAACAATTTTTGAAAACTGTAACATACAATGAGCATAAAATAGAAGGAATTTTAGATGAAGCTAAGCTTAGAAAATAATGTAGGGATTTTGCAATAGCTATGAAGGACCAATATAAATTCATGGGAAAGGACAAGGCCTTTGAACCGAGATCAATAAAAAAGGTTAGAAAAAACTCAGGTCACAGTGAAATATTGCATGGTTTGATATTAGAATATTTCAAACTTGTTGATTTATGTCAAACAATGATATTGGGGTCGGTGGAGGATGAGATATTTTTTAGTACATTAGGTTTTTTGAAATAAAAGTTAAGAAACAAACTAGACAAGAATTTAGAAAATTGCTTGAGGATGAAAGGAACTGCATATAATGTCAGAAATTTTCCTTTTGAAAGGGCACTCGCAATTAGGAGGTCCACATGTGAAAGAAGAGGGACCGGGTTGTGCAATACTCCAATTCCAAAGGTTGGTATTGGTGGCACTGGAAGTGGCAATGGGACTCAGACAGATGACATTGACAAAAATGACAATGAATGTTGAATTTGAGACACAGGCCGAAGAAAATGAAGAGCAGACTTAGAATCAAATTCAAGATGACTCTTTTACTTTATCTGATGATGAACATCAGTTTGAGGACCCTGAGTCCATTTGGGAAATGGAAGAGAATTAGCAGCTTTTAGGTATTTATATTGCACTTCATGGATCCCGGGATCAAATTCCATTGTTCCATACTATAGTTGATGATATTTTATATTGTATTCAATGAAATTGTGAATCATTGCACTTCATGAATCATATTCCAAAGTCAAACTGTAGTTGATGATATTTTATGTAGTATTCCATGAAATTGTGATATTTTATATTTTATATTGTATTTTATATTTTACATTAGTCTGTACATAACATTCAATGAGGTGTCAAATGATGGCACCTTTGAAAGGTTAAGGCAAGATAAGTCCATAATATCACGTGGTCACTGAAACTTGGAACCTTAGAACCAAAGTCTAAAGTTTCAAAGTTTTCCAAACCTCTGACCCACCAACTAGAAAGATGACCAAGAAAGACTTGCAACTCAACAAAGTGAACCATCAACCATGTCGGGGAATCGAGGAGTTATGAAAATTTAGAGCTCCATGATAAGGTTATAAAACTCTGAGGATTAGTGACTAAAGTTAGGAAAAGCACCAAAACTGTGACTTTGAGTGATAGTAACCACAACAATGAAACTAACCAAAAATCCATCATTCCAATTCCAATAATAGATAATCCACGACATGAATTCATATAAATTTTTAGTGGATATTCTATATAGTCATGGAGATTGAGTATTGATGTGTGAATTGTAATGCAATTTCACTAAGATTATGGATGCCTGGAATTAAAATCACCTTATAGTTCATATTTTAATTGTGTTAAAAGTAAAAATTGAGCATGTGCTCAGCGATTCATCACTCAAATCATGCTTATTAGATTAATATCATATTAACAATAGTATTAGTAGCATATACAACATTGAACGTAATCAATCATTTAAAGTGTACATCTAGAAGTTGAAACCACTACCAAACTTTTTCTTCAAATGATATAATAAATAATACAGATAATTGAACATCAACACATTACTGAAGTTTGAATTTGAGCTTTTAAACTAATTATCACATGAATGAATACATAGAGGCATCGAAAATGAAAAATATTGCTCAAAGATAACTCTGCACAGAGCTGAGATGGAACTTGGAAACTCATATTATCAAAAATTAAATCACTGCATCACCTTTTCTAGCAACTTCCACTCTTCAGGTGTCGAAATTGTCATTTGTTCTAACTGATTTTGTTTAACTTGAAGATTTGTTAACAATTCATGATTCAAATTGGAACCTATCTTGGATTCTTCAATCAATTTTGCATTTAGGGTTAGCAATGGTTTGATGGAATCCAAATAGGTCACCACATTTGCGTTATGAGGAAACTTGTCCAAATCAATCTTCCTTGCATCCTCCATCTTCTTTCTAAAATCATTCTTTCCAATGAATTGCTCATTTGTGTCAAAAGCCTCTGGAAAACCAAGCTCTGTGAAGTTCCTTACCTTTTCATCCACCTTCTTCATCTTGTCTGCAGCCAAATGCAAATATTTCTCTATTTCATGCATTCTCAAACACTTTTCAATGACAAATGACAACGTCATTGATGTAGCAAGCCGATTAGTAATCCCTTTTGATTTCAAAACATTTTCACTGGATTTGTAGATTGTTTGTTGAATTTGATTTGCTAATTTCTCTAAGGCCAACACATTTTTATTCTCCATTAAATATTTGTTGAGCTTATTATGATTTTTTTTATAGCATCAATCAATTGAAACGTATCACACAACTGATCAATCCCCTGCATTATTTCATCCCAGATCTTTTGTTTCATATGCCTCATTGTTTCACTACAAAATTTAGATAACTTATTTTGACAAGACTTAATTTCATTTTTTGCTTCCATTAGCTCTGCCTCCAATCTTTCATTTATTTTTCTCTCCTTCTCAAGTTTTTGTTCCCACTGTGCATTTCCATTTGCAATGCTTAGTCTTAATTTTTCTGAAGTGAATTTTTCCTCATCATATTTCTTGTTGCTCTCATCTAGCCTTTACTTCAGTTCATTCATTGCAGTCTCATTCTGCTTATCCTCTTTGCTTGTTAATGTAGAGGCAGATTTTTTAATTCTTTTTTCTAATTCATTGCTTTTGTTATCTGTTGCTTTCCTCTTTGCTTTCTCATTTGCTAGGTCTACCTGTAACTTTTCAATTTGAGTTTGTAACCTTTTTTTCTCTCTATCTTGCTTTAGCAATGATGTGTACACCAATCCATTTTTCTTCTTTTTTACATTAATTTTGTCAGTATTTTTGAGTCCATAAAAATCAAATTGAAAAATTTTCACCTCGAATTCAAATGGAGCCATCTGATTTGCTGGTTTGTTTTAAACAATGGGAACAAGAAATTTGTACTCCATGATTTATTTACTTGTGTCAAATGTGGGTGATACCATGGTTGTTGCAGGCTCTGAAGTTAGAGCAGACACACTCTCCATCAGTTGCCTCTTTTTTTTATTCAATTCTAATTTCTTTTTAAATTCTTCAATATAATCAAAACCCAAGGATGTAGGAACAATGGAATTCTTGAATGGCGAAAGAATAGGAGTACTTGCAGTTGCTAATGATGTCATAGCCAGACTAACTGGCATTAGGGGAGTGTGTGGAAATAACTCCTTTGTGGTGGAACCACTGGTAGTGTGACTTGGAGTTGGACCTGTCAAAATCCTTTGCCTCTTTTGTATGCCTTGATCACCTGGTGTTTTTGTTGTATATTGCATTGTTGTCCTCTTGTGTGTAATTTGTTGTTGTAGCACATTTTGACCACTACTAGTACTACTACCCATACCATCACCATCAGAGGCAGTTCCAGTTGTACTAAGCCCTCCACCATGGGCATGTCCTAGTTGTGATTGTGTCTGACCATGAGGACGAGGTTTTGAAGCTCTAACAAATTGACTTGTATGCCCTAGGTCTACTTTTTTGCCTCCAACCCCAAGGCCAGATTTATCAACTAGTTTTCTATTCTCTACATTTGTTACCATCCAAGGGCCTTGTCTTTGGGACCCCAAAGGACCACCTTCATAACCCATTTTTTCAGCTATGGTTGTTCTTGTAGTAAATGCTTCTTGTGTGGCCTCACTTAAACCAATTTTGAAATTGACATGGCTTTCTTCTTGCCTATCATCATCACTTTCTTCATCTTCTCGTTCATTCAGATGCTTTATATTCCATAATTTTCTAAACTCAAGATCTTCTTCATTATCTCCATACTCTACAAGAGCTCTTGGATCACCTAGCTCCTTCCTCATAGACCAAAATGTAGTAATTTTTTACCATGGGGTAAGTGCACCGAAATGGTCGTACTTTTGTGGCCAAACTAACAAATAACGCATTCGCGTTATAACGCGTTCGCGTTATTTTTTTCTTTGTAAATTTTCTTTGGTTTTGCCTTGGAATACCAACCCAAAGGCTTGGAGGGCATTCCCAAAGACTAGAGACGTGTTTTTTCCAAATTCAACAAATTTTCACATAATCGGGTTCGTGCTCACCATCAAGATTGCATCGGTTCAATATCAAGAAAATCAAACACATGGGTAATGTTAGGTTCTTTATTAGCTTTCAGCGATGTAATTTTTTTCACTTTCTAACAATGTTAAGCCTTTCATCCATAATTTCTTTTGTTTGTGTGTCTCTTTTTTGGCAAAAAGCAGTGTTTGGTGTTTTTTCGTTATAAATTAACCGCTCATCAAAATTTCAAATAAATTACATTTTAGAAACTAGACTCCATTCTAAAATTTTTAAAAAAGTTTAAAAAAAATCATTAGTTTCAAAAAATTTGAGGGGGAGCACGGCCAAAATTCTTCTTTTTAGGAAGTACCCACTTAGAAAATTAATAAAAAATCAAATATTCATTAAAAATTTATCAGAAAATATCCAGTCTTTACTACATCCTGTTATCTTACTTCTGACCAAAGCGATTTTAAAAATACTAAAAAAAGTCCACCCATTACTTTCGAGATGCACAAGGACGTAATGTTATCGGCGCATTGAAACAACACCAATTTTTGTGGGTACATCGTTTGAACCCACTAATCTCAACCATTTTAAAAATAAATTAGTAGTTTAGAAAGTAGACTTAGAGCACTTTGATCCTTGTTTTTGTTGCATCTCAAAATTTTGAGTGTAACTATCCTCAATTTCACATCCAAGGTCATTATTTCCTGATTTCAGAAAAAGTGGCCATAAGCCCTTTTTGGGAACCATCTTGGTGCACTTACCCCATGACCAATTTTTTTCTGTAACTTCCTTCTCTAGAGAATCTGGCATTTTTACTCCACTAGATGGTTTATGATTTTTTTCATAAAAAATGTTGTACCTCCTAATTGTCTTTTGATGCAATGCCATAATTTCTGCTAACAATTGTTCAAAAGAAATACCACTCTCAGCAGCACTTTTCTCCATTGCTACTTTGACCTTATCCCAAGAATCCTTGTTTCTCAAGTTTTCAAGCAAGAGTTTACTTTGATGTTGAATTCTACTTACAACATTTTACTGAGCACAATCATTGATTTAATGGTGTCACATGGATCATACTGCCAGTGACAGATAACATCAAAATAAAAAAAATCAAAAGATCACATGCCACACTAAATGCTTTTCTCTCGAATGTGATCCCTCCACATGAAAAAGGTAAAGAAGGAAATAAGTCTTCTTCCCCTGACCTCTAAAGTGTATTTCATTAGTACTCTGCATCTGCCTTACATATTTCAAAGCAAAAACCCTTTCTATCACATGTATTGGAAATTTGTATGGTTGTACTTCCATTCCATAAAATCTTAGCTAGTATATTATTCCATTAAGTACCAATCAACCAATTGTATTTATTTTCCTAGTTGAATGTAGTTTCTACATGACATAGGAAATCTAGGCATTGGAGTATTTGTAATTGCTTGATGCAATGGAGCCAAAGAGTAGTCTACAAAATGACTGTAGTTCCTTCGAGAATCATGTAACCTTATAATAGTGGTCCATTCATATATTGGAGCCATTTTCTTTTGCTCATGATTACTATTACCATAGGGTTGAATCTGAAGGTTGTTGGTCTAAAACATTCCTCTGAATTTGAATAGAAAAAGATAACACAAGTAGGTTGTGAACCTAAATGTCTTGGTGGAACCTCCTTTAATCATTAAAAAATGTTTATGCATGGATTCTACAATGTGCCCAATAAAATTATATTTGGCATGTGGAACACCATAATGGATATTATACACTATTTCAAGGAGGCATGCACCCACTTCCAAATTGTTATCCAGTCTAAGGAAAAAATACTAGCATGGAAATAGTATCCTGAACCCATGGTTTAAAAATATCCAAATCATAAGAAGGCTTATGATCACCTTTCCATTTTTTTCTATCATGAACTATTCTATTTAAGAAAGATTTTTTCTCCATTTCATCCACTACTTCATAATCACTAGCAAGCTTTTCTAGGTCAATGTGGACATTTCCAAATTCTTCGGTTGTAAACCCCAAGCCCAACACTTTTTCAAGTTCTTCTACATTAATGTACAACAATTCTTCTTTGCTATCTTTATTAACAATTTCTCTTTTGTTATCATCATAATTTAGGGCACAAACCATGATAAATTCTGGGCAAGGGAAAACCTCATGTAACATCATGTGCCCTAATCTAGCTACCCATGGTGCACTGATACTATTAACTTGCAATTGCATTTTCTTTGCAGCATTATTCTCAGATGAAAATCTAAGTTCAGAGGTATGCCTACCATAGGTTTCAAGATCATAAATACCATGGTATTCATTAGTGAAACTTGGGGTTTTAAGCAATTTTGCATAATGTATTTTTTAATTTGACATTACTCTAGTGGTACTGGTGGTAGACATGTTACAATCAACAATATGAAATTTGTGAATTCCCAATTAGTCTTTAATTTTTTTTAATTCTTAAGCCTCTTAACCCTAAACCTAAACTTCAAATTTTCACAAAATAAGATCTTAAGAAATGTCAAGAGATGAAACGTAGCCACATGAATTCTTTAACTTACTCAGATTTTGAATTTTGATTCTTGAAGTTGAAACTGGGTTACTGGAATTTGTTGGAAGTGGAACTGTGGATCCCAAAACAAGGTGGTGCACTACAATGAGTGAACTGAATGACACTGAAACATCTACTAGTTACTTACGGACTACACAATACACAATTAGGTAGTACAATGTACATGGCTGATAGCATTTAAAACAATCCATTAATAATTTACTCCTGCATTGACAATAAATTATAAACCATTGATCTTTGTTAATCTAACGGTTATAGGGTGATTCTGGAGGTTTAAGTTCGCAAGCGTAGCACTCTATGCATTTCATTCTGAAATGCAACTACAACCATACATCAAATGTTCATCGAATGGTTGAGTAATTTATGATATAAATAATAAACATAAAATGTGTGTTTTAAATTTTATTTAAACTTTAATGCGCTAGGATTGACATCAAGGCCAAGGGACTAGAAACTTAACATTGCAAAGGCCTTAATAAAATGAATTACAATGTCAGATTAATAGCACATTGCACAAACATTAATAACATTTAATTTGCAAAGGACTTAATAAAATGAATTACAATGTCACATTAATAGCACAACCATTTATTTTACTACAATTGAAATACAATGTCACATTATTACATAGTACAAATACAAATGTAAGGGAAAGCGCCAAGCTTCTGTTGGACCACTAGTGAAAATTTGAAAATGTAAATGTGATACATGTATCTCTGAAAATAAATGGAACTTTTCAGGTCAACCATGAGTTCTCAAAATAAACTCATAGGACTTGTTGGGTCATCCATGGTCTCTGAAAATAAATGCATGGGGAAAGGGAGCCAAATCAAACTGGGGAAATGGGAGTTGTGTAGATACAAAATGCACTTAGCCCCTTTCAGAACCAGACTGATGCAAAAGATGAGGGGTTGTAAAATTGCTCCCATGTAGAAGATGAGCACTTAAAATAAATGCATGGGGCTTTCCTGGTATGTAGTGTCCCTCCAACTGCGACACTCTGTCTTAGTTTGTTTGGTTTGGATGATAGTTGCTTTAGTTGCTTTTGATACTATGTTGTTTATTTTCAGTTATGACTCTGACATTATGTTTACTATGTTGATGATACATTTGACATCCTAAACATCTAAATTATGTTTGTGAGCTGACATTATGGTAGAAACATGTGTGTGATATGGTTTATGTTTTTTTCTATATGGTTTATGTTTTTTCTAAGTTACTATTGAGGTTATCATGATGAAATGGTTGTTAATGATATAATGATGCTTATCAGTCTTGGTGAAGAAGATATTGTAGCACTACTCACTCGTGAGTACCTTGCTATGCTATGACTCTTCTTCACGGTGTGTTTGTCAATATATGATGATATGTTTAACAAGTGTTGTTTTATGCAGTTACAGGTACTGGGTATTGGCTCTACCTGCTTGTCAAATCTGAGCGTACCCTAACCCAATGTAATTATGTTGTTTCGAAGACAGTGTCAAGTCCTCATTTAGCCATCATTCTTCATTGAATTAGTATCTGTTTGTCACCTGTTGATGTTTGTTGTTTGATCTTGTCATGTCGATCTTGTTTGTGCTATTTTGTTTGGGAATTAATTATTTATTAATTTAGTTAAATGGCTTATTTGTTAATAAATTTGATTAAATGTAAATTTGTTTAAATATTAGATTAAATGTTTATGTTTATGTTTATGGTTTAATTTATTAATTTAAATTAAACAAGTCATTTAATTAAAAGAGAAGGTTAATTTTGTGAAAAGGTATTTAATTAAATGTAATTGTTGAATTACTTGTGCAAATAGGATTTATGTGAAAATAGATATTTTAAAATGGGTTATTTTCAACATGTTACAGAATTTGAATTTGGAGTTGAAAATGTGATTTAGAGTTAAATGGTTAAGTTAGAATTTATTGATCAATTTTGAATGCAAGATTGACAATCAGTTATGCTTTATGAATTTGATTTAATTAAATGCATTAAAAATCCTTTTTGTGTGCAATTTTCATTCATGACAATGTTTTGGAAGAATTTTCACAGCAGTAGCTTTTAGGAAATTTTTGCACAAAAGTTGTTCTGGAAAAAAATTATCTCATATTTTGTTTGCAAGCATAATATTGGGTTGGATTGTTTCAGATTTCTTCATCAAGATCTAGTGATTTAATCAGGATTTACATAAGCTATAGATTTTGTTTCAGCTCAGCTAGCAAGCTTTACCAGGTTTTCATCTTTTGGTTTAAACCTGCACATACAATAGTAAAAAAATAGATTAGGAAGATCTCTCAACTATCTTGAATCATTTATTTTTTTAATGTTTTATAATGATTTGAAATTAAGATCATGTATTGCTATCAAATTAATGCCTTCTAAATTAAATGCGGAGGATAGCTGAATAATTACAAAAGAATTTATTGTCTGCAATCTGTGAATTTCTTTCAAATCCCAATTCATTGTTATAAATAACACCTTCAGAGGGATATTCATTTACTGCAAATGTTGACTTCTTCCTAGCTATCGACCTCAAACTACCTCTTAGCTATATTCTTATCATACTCATTGAATCTTGAAGCTCTCTATTTATTCTAAACTAATATTGTACCATGCAAATGTTGTATAGACCATTGTATTTTTTGTAGAGTATCACTTTTATCTAGTAAAAACTCAAATCAGTCGTCCCCTATCTTATTGCTGCTCTCACCAAGAATACCTTGTATTAGCATCGGCACCATATATTCCTTGTGTATTATGTTTTAAATTCTTATTTAGTATTATACAATGCTAGAAACTTATTAGATAGACATTGTTAACATGTCTCTGAGAAAGATTGAAAGAGTCAATCCCATCGCCTAATCTTTGTAGCTTATTGTTTTATAGATTTATTATCTCAAAGATATAAACAGAGTACTTGGATTACATTCGATGTTTATTATAGTGGTAACACTTGAACATGATAGAGAATATAGAATTAGATAACCTTCCTGATTCCTTTGGTAATTTGTTTCATCTGCAACACCTAATGATAGAATGAATTGAGGATTAAGTAATCTCCCTGATCCCATATGCGGCTTATCATAACTGCTGCGTTTGAAACATAGTAGGGTAATTAGATTTAAATAATCTCTTCGACTTTAGTGGCGCCCTTACTAAATTAACACTTGAATATAGTATGTTACAGAGAATTTTATTATCCTCTTGAATCCTTTCGCAAACCATCATAGATGTAGCACTTGGTCATAATAAAAGAATTTCCTGAACATGGCGTAATTTCCTTGTTCAAGTGCAACAAGTTGAAGTATTAGTTATTTTATGAAATTTTATTATTTTCTTTCATGTTAAAAGATATTTAATTTGCATGGCATGTATCCTATCCATGTATCTTAGCATGGGAGTTATTTCAGTTTACTATATACTAGACTAGAGTATATACTTGGATTTTATGTCGTACATGCGCGGTGGTAACAACTAGTTTTATTTATTTATTACAGCTAAAGCTAAATATTCTTAGTTTAAATATGAACATTATAATATGTGTTAGTTGCGTTCATATTGTAATTAGTAATTACAATAAGTTTATAATACTTTCAAAAGAAAGATCATAGATTCATTTTATTTGAAATCTAATATTTATTTATGCAAAATATATAATTTATTGTGTCCTTAGCTCATAAAGATTTTAGGTAATATATATATATATACATATATATATATATATATTTGTGAACAATTTGATGGTGGCCATATTATTCTTTAAATGAGTAAATATTCCTTAGAATTTGGTTGAAAAGAATACAGCTTAAATTTTTATGATTTATGAGTTGTTAAGTTTCTAGAGGCTAGGGTACTTTTGGTATGGATGTATATTTTATGTGAGATATGGTATTCATTTGATATCATTATTTACGAAATTAGCGTCGCTCGTTGCATACAATTTCTATGTGATGTCTTGGAATTAAGTCATGCATGATGTATTTTGTTACCTTTGAGGTATTATAAGATTATATGGTTTATGTCATGTGCATGATTTGTTCATTCATAATTTTGGTTAACGTGCATGTTGGCTGTCTTTAGTATTTTAATGTTGTGTCATGTTTATAGGAAGAGTGGCTTGCGATAGGGGCCGGAACCCTAAGCGGTTTCTAGGGTAACCTATTGTGGGTATTATAATCCAGTGGAAACCTAACTAATGTACTAGGGGTTGGGTAGTATTTAACATTAATTTAGATAATTGTATGCCTCGCCTATCACCTTAATGCTTGTTTAGATTAAGGTAAGGTTGAGAAGCCCTGGAATGACTTATTCACCTATCTTTTCTTCTTGAAAGATGGAATGACTCCACACTAGTTTGTATAATGGTCAGGAATCTGTAGAGATTGCTAGGGTAACTTCTGAAGAGGGCCAGTAGTCTAGGAAGATTCACCAGGGTAACCTATCCCAAACTATGTGATGGCACTCTTTACCTATTGCATGATTGTGCTCTCTTGTGTAGAGGTAACTTTAGTTGTGTTTTTGGCTCTAGGAGTATGTTTGCTGTGGTTTTGAAGTCATTATGTCATTATGTGATTATTAGCCACGTGATGTCATGTTCTATTCTTTGTTGTTTATTTGATTGTTTTCTAGACCTATCGTTATCTCCTAGAACAGAGAGAGTGGACCTTCGGGTTCCATGTGGTTGGGAGGAAACCATGCTTTTTCCTATATTGGGTACTCTTATAGATGTTGCTATACTTGGATAACATTGTTCGTGGGGCAGGTTCCTCTTACTTCATTGTTCGTGATGATGGACATTGAATGTGTTCATAGACATGGATGTTAGTTATGATGAGATCATTATATTCTTTGTTTATTTACCTCATGTGTATGAGTGTACTCATTGTATCAACATTATGATGTATTGAGATTTAATAAAATCTCACTTGATGTAATCTAGATATATATATATCTTGACTGTATAAAATTTTATGAAATTGGATCATTCATGAATATGTTATGTACTTATGTTTTTATGAATTTAATATTATGACGTGATGTTCTTGTTTGTAAATGTATAAGTAACGTCATCTTGGAATCCTTAAAACATTTGTGTAATTGCATGACAAAAAAAAAAATCATTTAATTTGTACTTTTTGCTTTGTTTTATTCGATTCCCTGGCGGGGCATTACATGGTAGGCCATGGTGTCTCAAAATAAATGCAAGGGACTCTCCTAGCCAACCATGTAGATGATGAGGGGTAGTAAAACTAATCCCATACAGAAGATGAGCACTGAAATTAAATGCATGAGAATTGCGTGGGAAACCATGCAGACGATGAGGGGTAGTAAAACTGCTCCCATCTTCTACTTGTAGCTTCCATGCACTAGAATAACACTTATCTCCATCAGAGCTCCTCATCCTAGTTCAAAACCTATCCGAGAAGTTAGGTAAACCAAATCAACTTATTTCTAATTCCACCCATTCCGAACTTGAAGGAAATTGGTCTTTTACTCTATAACTACATAACTGGAGGCAGGAGAATTTAGGGCATCCCACATAATACTGCATCATATTCTTCTTGAATACTTATTAAGTTATTAACCCTACAAAATGAAAACCCTTATGACAATTAAACGAATGATTTTAGTCATGCTCACTATCCTTATTTTTGGGCCAAAAGTGCCACTACCAGCCTGGTCCCTTGTACACCTCACACATGTCACGTGTGAGGTTGTGTATAGTTACTACTGACTAGTAATAATTGTGATTCGCACAAACCAAAAATCTAACTTAATCATTACCTCAAGCTAGCTACATGCAAAGTTGCAAACTATACCTCAAGTTGACAAGATGACAAGCTGTCAATTGTCAAAATCGACAGTCCCACACAAGTTGTTGATTGTCAAAATCACTGGATTATTGACACCATCATCTACACTTCTATAGTACATCGTGCAGTTTTCAATATACAACTATCCAATCAATCACTCTAGATATTCATATGGAATTAATCCATGCCACCGCCTAGTACCACAACCAAATTTAGAATTTCAATAGAATAAATGAAAGGTAGAGTACTTTGACGCATTAAAAAGAGAGAATTAAAAATATAAATGTATCGTTTTACCTTAATCATTATGATCAAAACTATATGTTGATTTCTAAAACCAATAATTAATAAAATCTCAACCATTGATTTATGAAAATCTAATGGTTCTAGTGTTATTCAAGAGGTTTCAATTCGCAAGTCTAGTGCTTCAAGAATTTACTTCTGGAATACATCTATAGTCCATCGAAAATTCATCGAATAGTTAAGATTTCAAATGGGGACATCGCTAGGTTGATGAGACTCGACCCTCAAGATTAAGGAGTTAAGATATAAGGCTTTATCATAAAATATTTTGGTCTGACTTAGGCAATATTAAATGGTAAACAAGAGCACCAATATTTAAATGGTAAAATATTTAACAGTTCTAGTGTAATTCTGGAGGCTTCAATTCGCAAATCTAGTGCTTGAGAGATATACTTTTGGAATGCAACTACAACCATCCATCGAAAATTCATCGAACGGTCGTGGTCCATAATGTCACATAATCACTGAAATTTGGAACCTTAGAACCAAAGTTTGAAGTTTTGAAGTTTTCGAAACCTCCGACCCAAGGACTACAAAGATGACCAAGAAAGACTTGTAACTAAGGTTAGGAAAAGGACCAAAACCCCAACTTTGGTGAATTAAGATAGGAAAGGTGAAAACTAAGGTTAGGAAAAGCACCAAAACCTCGACTTTGGTGAATTAATATAGGAAAGGTGGCAAGGATGGTGCATTTATGAAGTGAAGATCGTGGGTAGATTTTAGCAAGTGGACATGACTGGAGGATCGATGGGTAATTAAGATCAGTACGTGTAGAGTTTGGAGAATTATTACCTCTCGACCCTCAATTAGTTAAGTTAGTAATAGATATTGGCATGGAGAAGAAAGCACATAGAAAATCTAAAAGAGTGGTGGTGGTGGTGTTTTAGCTGTAGCGGTTTTCAAATGGAGGCCAACTTCACTCTACATTCGAGGAGGCATTTAAACCCATTTTATGGTGAAGCTTCTGACAAAAGATTAATGGGTATGTTTTTATTCACTGATGGGAGGTTGGTATAAAGTGTGCGGATGATTTTGGGGAAATACTTTGAAAATATGAGGCATAGATATAGGGCTAACATGGATGTATACTCCTTGATTATAACATAGGGTTTGGACTTGGGGGAACTGACAAGCACAGTGAGAGAAGTGATGGAGATGATTGTGCATAGAGATTTCTTGGAAGCATTAGAATCACTACTTGAATGGGTAGTTCCAGGTGAAGGTTTCGACATTCGGGAAGGCTTTGAAAATGTGGAATTGGAAGGGGCAGAAGGATGCATCCCTTTCATGTGTTGGCTGGAGGATGAGATTAAAAATCAATGCAGGGAAGAAGCAATGTTAGGCTTGCAAGAATTGAAGCTCTTTATAGAGCTAATGAAGGTGGAAGCAATTACAACACAATTGAAAGCACAGGAGAAAGTGGAGGCAGAGTGCATGGAAACACATGCGAAAGCGGAGGAAAAGTGTATGAAAGAAAAAGGACATAATGCGAGGAAGCAAAAGATGAAAGGAAAAGCAACAAGGAAAGTTGGTTATGAAACAGGTAGCACTAGTTAAATTTGTAGTTCTTGTAGGGTTTTTCCAGAATTAACGCAAGACTAGTAGTAAATTTTTGGCTTGTTGAAATATGTAAGGTAGATACAGATAGTTGTGAACTGGCTAGTTGGGCAGGGCTACTTTTTCTATTATGAAGCATGTTAAGATGCTTTTTTGAAAAAAATGTTATAGCTATAGGTGATTTTTGGATGATTGATGAAAACAATGAGGCAAATAATCTTTATTTTCATTCATTTTTTTTATTAGTTTCATATTATGTTTAATTTGCCAAAAAAAATTTCTTAATCATTTGAAAATAGGTTTAATTCGCCAATGAATTTTATTTTTTAGTTTGGAAAAAAGTTTTAATCGCCAACAAAACTATTTTTTCTAGTTTGAAAACAGGGTTAATTCGCCAATCAAAATATTTTATTGCTTTGAAAATAGATTTTAATTGCCAATGGAAAAATTTAGTGGTTTTAGAAAATTTACATTTTGCCAGGATTTTCCACATATCTCTAGCGATTAGAAAAGATTCGCTAATGGACATTATTTTTTTCACAAAAAACAAAAAAATTGCCACTAAAATTAATATTTTTATTGAGAAGTATACAAGATTTTCTAGGATTTTACACCTTCGCCGAGGGGGGGGATTTCTTAAAGTTTTCCCTGATCATCATACTAGGTTGGCACGCCAAGATAGGGTCTCCATGTGAAAACTGTCATCTTGTCGATGACCCACTGCCAGTGTCGAATGTCTTTTGCTCCTATATGTGTGAATCTCAGTGCACCCCTATATCTCCAAATGACTGGGTCATCTGGCTCAATGTCGATGGGTACGACTCGAGGGTGGAACACTATAATGTGCTCCTAGGCCCAAATGTGTAGCAATGTGACCCCTAATTTGATAGACTTGCTATCACAATATGAAAACTTGTGAAGATCATGGTAAAGGGATGCCAACATCATTGGCCCCTAGGCAAAGCACTCTCTTTGTCAGAGCATCCGATCCCAAGCAAGCTCCCATCTCGGGCTGAAGTATTTCCTACGTCGATTTGGTGCCACAAGTCCTAAAATGATCGCAACAACTATCAATCTGAAAGGCAACACCACATGCCTGTATCACTCTAGCTCGATCTGGCCCTCTGAAAAGATGATCTTGTCCAGGCCCATAATGTCATATCAAGTATCCCTCCCAACCTCCACATCATAAATCAATCATGATCTATGGATAGGAAAATGTACAATGCGCCACACGTCCTCTAGGTTCATTGTGGCCTCGTCTATGGGGAGGTGGAATGAAGATGTCTCGTTGTGCTAGCGCTCTACCAGTGCTTTCATCATCCTAAGTGTGTCCGAAAGGGAGGTGCGTAGGTGACATACCATAAGCCAATCACCCCGAGGTGCTCCTAGAGTACCTCGTCCAAAGGGGGATCCTGAGTCAATCTACTCAATATGGATTATTTGTGCTCTTGCAAGTGGAATGGCTCCATGTCCTCCTACATCAATAAAGTCACTGCGTCAAGTTTCATAAAAAATCAAGATCATGTTTGAGGTTTGCGTGACCAAAACAAATATGTGGCATTGTTTGTAACTTACAAACTACACCACTGGAAGCCAAAAATTTTCAAACTCTGCCATCACGGCGCAGTTTTTCAGTGACCTAGTTTGACCCCTGGACCTAAATTCCAAACAGGACCACCGCCACGCTATTTTCATATGTGGTGTAGTTTGCATCAAAACCCTAATTTCTAAACTCTGTTGTCGTGGTGCAACTCACAATAGTGACACAGTTTAGGCTCGCGCAATGCCGATTTAAGCTTTTCAGTGGTGCTATATAGCACCGCTTGACTTTGTTGACTTCTAAACCCTAATAAATGCACTCAAAAATCAAAAAATAAAGTTGGGACAAGATGAGATACCACGGGTCCTATGCTAGGAAGCCTCTGGTACACTTGCATGCGCTCGAAAATGTGTTGTGGAAGCACGTGTTGTGCCATCTCGATCAGTCCTTAGAGCTCAAATCACAAGAATTTCTAAAGGCTATGTGTGTAAATGAATTGGAGTGGCCCCTCAAGGCCTATTTAAGCTTGAAAGTTATGGTTTTTTTACCCTGTTTAGCCGTCCAACTAGAGTTTTGGACCTCCGAGCCTATTTTCACCCAACCAAAGGCCATTTTACATCATTTTTTGTGTGTTTTTGCATGTTTTTGGCATCTCGGAGCCTTTTTGGACCCGTTAGGCACCTTGTCCCCTTTTGCGCGAGATCACCCAAAAATAAAAAATTTCATCTGATCTCTCAAGGGGGCAGTATATCAGCATGTTTCTTCTCATCGGGGCAATAGTGGGGCAATTTAAAAAATCAAAAAAAAATTGAATTTTTATCTCAGTAGTTTATTCTTTGAACCAATGTAGTAGGTACATTGCTTCAAAGAGGGGCAAAATGTAGACATGGAAAATGTACTTATTGATCTTATACACTTGATCCTCATTTTACTAGCATCGTTTTGTCCTGAATCATCTCCTTTGCTAACCATTTAATTGAATAATCTATATTTGATTAAATTTATCACATTTCATCTCTTAATTAAATAAATCAAATTTATCTGATTAAGTCATTCCCTCCTATTAATTAAATAAATCATTTTTGTTTAATTAATTCTAACATCTTCCTTTAATTGAATAATTAACCTTATTTGATTAAATCATCATATTTGTATTCTGTAATTAAATAAATCAATTTTATTTAATTAAATCTCTAAAGTCTTTCTATTAAATTAAATAAATTAATCTTTATTTGATTTAATCTAACATCATTCAATTTGATTAAATAAATCAAAATATTTATTTAATTAAGTCAAAATCATATTCCTCTCAACTTTGATTTTAAATCAACCCAAAAATATAAATCAAGTTGTCACATCAACTAATCTCTCTTGAAGTTAATCAAATCATGATTAATCTTAATCTCAACCCATCACATCCTCTAGTTTTTGCAACTTGCACAAGAAAATCATTTAATTGATTCATTAAATCCTCTAAT
>VDFB02077250.1:0-20832 GCA_007258455.2 Sequoia sempervirens
AGAGAACCCATAGAAACTTTCCAAATTCCGAAGTATCTTGGACTAGGGTTTAGATCACTCGAGGATGACGATCGACGTACCCATGAACTTCCTAATGAGAGAATACATGCTTCTGAAAGTGTTGAGACTACTGGGGAATACCTAACTGAAACAGACTCTCACGAGTGGGAATTTGGTTCCGAACGATCCCTAAGTGACTGTTGTCTTGATGACTTGTTTGTCGAACCAGGGGAATTGACCTCTGAACAACGATTTTGGCAAACATTCAAAATTGAGCAGGCACCAAACAGTCAAAACCCCACTACCATGTCTCATGACACGTAACAGCCACCATCCGAACCCCCTCAGTCTAATCTATCCGAAGTATCAGATGACATTGATAACCAGGGCTCTCAAACCTTCACCCCTTATTATGATAACGAACATGACACTAGTGAAGGAGAATACTGGATAGAGTCCGATGTCGAGTTGGATGATGATAACCTCATCTACAACGTCAACGCATCCATTTGTATGCTATCGGCATCCTCACCCGAATTCACTAGCCTTGACGATGGCATTTCCTTAGTCTATCCTGAACTAGTCGATTGGGACCAACAAGGACCGCCAGTTCTGGACACATTCCAAAATGATGAAGCCATTGCTGAATTCATGGGATTACGTGAAGGCATACCAAGTGGCGATCACAAATCAGGATTTGCTATTGATCTAGATTGCACGGCATACTTCGGTGAGATGGTTCAGTCCTCTAGTCGCAAAAGTAAAAATAAAGTAAAAAATGAAACGTCTCTAGGTGAAAACCGAAAGGCACCTCTTGACGGTAAAATAGTAAAAACAAAGGACGTATCTGCGGGTGAAAACCTCTCGGAGGCGCCCAAAGATGGAGGACTGGACTTTCTCCCTGTGCAACAGGAGAGATCGGCCATGCTTGTTGAGGACACCATAGAGGATAACATTTCGACTCCAGACGACCCCAAGATGGTCCTATTTGCGGCATCATTGACTAATGAAGAGAAACTAGAATTTCATAAATTCTTTGCAGAACGGAAAATAAACTTTGCATGGTCCTACACCGACATGCCAGGATTGGACCCCAAACTGGTTCTACATCATCTGCCACTAGTACCCAATGCTAAACCAGTCAAGCAGAAGTTGCGCAAAATGCACCCACAAGTTGCTCTATTGGTTAAGGCCGAATTAAAGAAATTACTGGATGCCGGATTCATAAGGTCTATAGATTATGCTGAATGGATTTCCAACCTAGTACCGGTGACAAAGCCAAAAGGACTAATTTGGGTATGTACAGATTTTCGGGACCTAAACAAAGCATGTCCAAAGGATGACTTTCCTTTGCCCAACATTGACATCATAGTCGATTTAACTGCAGGACACGAGATGCTATCCCTCATGGATGGTTTCTCTGGTTATAATCAAATCCGCATTGCTCCTGAGGACCAACACAAAACAGTATTTACTTGCCCATGAGGTACATACTGTTGGAACGTCATGCCTTTCGGTCTCAAAAATGCAGGTGCCACATACCAAAGGGCTATGACTACGATCTTCCATGATATGATGCACAATATAATGGAAGACTATGTAGATGACTTATTGGCCAAATCAACAACAAGGAAAGATCATTTGAAGGTACTTGACAAAATTTTCAAGAGACTAGAAGAGTACAAGGTTCGGTTGAACCCTAAGAAATGTGTTTTTGGGGTCACGTCAGGTAAGCTATTGGGGTACATAGTTTCCCGAAGAGGCATAGAGGTCGATCCGGCCAAGGTTAAAGCAATCATAGACATGCCTCCACCAAGAGGGATCAGTGAACTCAGAACACTACAAGGCAGAGTACAATCTATTCGCCGCTTCATAGCTCAATTGGCAGATAAGTGCCACCCATTCCAGTATTTGTTACGCAAAGGTGTCCCCTTTGTATGGACAGATAAATGTCAACAGGCCTTCCAGCAAATTAAAGATTACCTGCTATCACCGCCAGTCCTCATGTCGCCTATTCATGGAAAACCATTAATTCTATACATCTCAACCACTAGTTCAACACTGGGGGCATTACTGGCTCAAAATGATCATGAAGGGAAAGAAAGAGCAGTCTACTACATCAGCCGCACACTGATCGGTTACGAGCTGAATTACACATACATTGAACGTGCATGCCTCGCAGTTGTCTTTGCAGCCCAAAAACTAAGGCATTACATGCTCAATCATCAGACACAACTAGTTGCCAAAATTGACCCATTGAAATACCTATTAAGTCGAGCAGCGTTAACAGGCCGATTGGCAAAATGGGTCATGATCCTAAGTGAGTATGACATACATTATGTTGAACGCAAGGCAATAAAAGGGCAAGTAATAGCAGATCAACTGGCAGATGCGCCAATGCAAGCCTCTCATCCATTGGTAACTGACTTTCCTGACGAATCCATTTTCACCGCAGGAACGGCAACACCATTGGAAAGCTGTATTTTTGATGGAATTTAGCGGATCATGGCACCGGTGGAATCTTATTCATCACACAAAGGGGATTCAATTCCTAAGTCATTTGAATTGCTTTCCTTGCACAAATAACTGTGCGAATATGAAGCCCACTGAATTCTGAGGTCTCAAAATTTGGAAATCAGTGAAAATTCAGACATTGCTTGTATTTGGGGATTCCCAGCTGGTAATCAAACAAGTGAATGGTGACTATGAAACAAAGGATGAGAAGTTGCTTCCTTACAAGAGGATGGTGGACAGTTTCCTAACATACTTCCAATCAGTGTCTTTTGAACAAATCCCCAGGGTATAGAATAAGGCAGCAGACGCAATGGCTACTATTAGTTCTCTCTTGGACATCCCTAAAAATGTGTCGCAATTCGAGTTCCTAGTAGAACAGCTGTTGATACCAGCATATGATATCCCAGAGTCGGAAATGGTTTGTGAACTTGTTGGTCCCCACTCTCCTTGGTATCAAGACATTTATGACTATCTAAAGACTCACACCCTTCCATCGAACCTATCCAATAACCAAAGGAAGTCCTTTATTAGAAAATCTGCAAGGTATGCCATTATCAGTGACACCCTATACCGCCGTAGTTTCGACAGTACCCTCCTTAGATGTCTTGACACCGATGAAGCATGTACGACCTTACGAGAAGTACACGACGGTATATGCGGATCTCATTCGAGTGGTCCTACTCTGGCTAAGAAACTAGCGAGACTTGGATATTATTGGCCGACAATGGAAACAGATGCAATAGAATATGTCAGAACCTGTCGCAAGTGTCAGATCCATAGTGATTTGGTCCATGCTGACAGAACTTGACCGGTAATCCACTTCTCGAAATTGGCTATACGGCTCAATGGGGACTTCGACCTCGTGGAGTGAGTCCATCAACCTCCTCCATGACCATAAATTCATTATCACCGCCAGCAGGTATTTCACAAAGTGGATCAGCCATTCCATTGACATACATTACGGAAAACAAATATCAAAGTTTATCCTCCAATTTACGTCATTTTCGGTATGGCCTCCCTGATCCATCATCGCGACGGGCGTCAGTTCAAAACCAAGGCGTCGTGAGTTATGTGGCGATTCCATATCAACACCGCTTTCATCCCATACTACCCCAAAGCGGCCAGGCGTCGAATAAAACCATTATCAAGATCCTTAAAAAGACTGTCAATGACGCTGGCCGCGATTGGCACATACAACATAACCCTGCTCTGTGGGCTTACCGAACTAGCATTCGTACGCCTACAGGAGCTACCCCATTCGCCCTGGTTTTTGGCGCGGAAGCCATCTTACCCATTGAGGTCGAAATTCCTTCACTACGGGTCTCTTTGAAGGGTCTAGCTAATGAAGAGGAATACCGACAATCACGCTTGCACGAGCTAGAAATGCTGGACGAAAGAAGACAAAACTCACTGAATCACCTCTAGGCATATCAAAACCGCCTTTGTCATAGCTACAATAAAAAGGTCATGGTCAGAAAGTTCAATATTGGCGACCTGGTTCTCATGCAGAACCCTAAGAACCAAGCAGACAGAGAAAAGCCAGGCAAGTTTGAACCAAACTGGTTGGGTCCATATATCATCATATCTTCTTTTGGTTCTGGAGCATATCAACTGGCAACTCCAGATGGGGAACAATTGACTGAACCCATCAATAGTTTACACCTCCAAAATTTCTACGCATAGCATCAGAGGACAAAGCTGGAGGACCTTAAAATACAAAAAAATTGAAAAATGGAAAAAAATCGTCACCTTGATGAAAGCCTGGCAAACAGGCGTCTGGGTGACACCAAAAAAATCAAAAAATCACAAAAATAGTAAAAAGAAAAATAATTCGTCCAATTGTGAAAACCTGGCAAACAGGCGCTTTGTACAAGTACCATGGTGAAAACTTGGCAAACAGGCGCCATGCGTAATCAATCATTGCTCTGCCATCTATTGTCGCTTGGTCTAAACTTGGCTTAGGATGAAAGCTATCTTCGCCATTATTCCGCAAGTCACCATCACATCCTACTCTACCTGTCCTAGTGGATGAACGATTGACATCAAGTCCTGACGACTATTTGTCCAGTAACTCAACAGCATCCTATCCATATCCCTTGCAAATGGCTAAGTCTTAAACCTAACTGGGGGCACAATGTTTATCATGCGACTGCAGTGGATGACACGTGAGATCAAAAACATCACAAAATGTCCTGAAAAAAGACAAAAACATCACAAAATGTCCTGAAAAAAGACAAAAACATCACAAAATGTCCTTAAAAAAGACAAAAACATCATAAAATGTCCTGAAAAAAAAGACAAAAACATCACAAAATGTCCTGAAAAAATCCAAAAAAATCATAAAACGTCCTGAAGAAAACCAAACAAAACAGTCGACCACGCAAGGCACACAAGTGCACTGTCATCTCTAGTCCAAGTCAATAAGTCCATGTCATTGTCCGAACTACGTTGTCTCTGCGCATTTGCTACGTAGGCAAGACTCATACTTGAGTCCCCGAGACATTAGGTCAGTCCTATTAGGTTTGTCAAAATAAATCATGGCGTAATCTTTGTTCATCAAGACAACGTCATTGGTCGTGTCGAACTACGAGGTCTCTGAGTGTATGACGTAGGCAAGGCCATCTATCGATGAGCCCCCGAGGCCGCACTAGGTCAGTCCATTAGGGTTCATGACACTAAAATGGCACACACGTCAAAAATATTCAATCAATCTTCAGATAAGAAAACTCCTGAAACAAAGTAAAGCAATCCTTTACTCAACATGACACTCGCATCATGACAATATCGGCATCTAATCAAACACAAGTCAACCTCGGTCACAACAAGTCAACCTCAGTCAAACATAAGTCAAAGCAAGTCAAATCATTATAACCGGTCAAACTGTCAAATTTTGGTTAGTCTTCAGATGAGTCCTTCTGAAAGATAACCTCTGTCATTTACGCCTTAGGATGTGTCCTTCCTAGGCGTCGTCATCGCCATTTCGGCCTTTCGAGCGATCCTCTTGACATCTAAGGATCACTCTTCCTGACATTAGCATTCTTCAGATGAGTCCTTCGGAAGAACCAACTCTGTCCTTTATGCTTTAGGATGTGTCCTTCCTAAGCATCGTCATTATTTTGAGGGATCCCTTACGACCATTAGGGATCAAATCCTCCCGACATTCGGCATCATTCAGGATGTGTCCTTCCTGAATTCACCAAGTCTCGACATTTTCAAGGTCATCAAAACTTTAACCAATCAGACATCTTGACATCGTCAAACATGACACCTTGGCATCAGAACAAGGGCTACCCAGATGCACTTGACAAACACTTGGCAACTGTCTTTTCATCTCTTATCATGTTATTAGTTTTTCAGCGAGATCCCACTAAGCAGGATTTAGAGAAGCAGCGATGTAGCCTGACAATTGACACGCATGACTACTAGCTTCTCAGCGAGATCCTGATCTTGGGATTTAGAAAAGCAAAGACATATCATGATAGAGACTTTATTTTTGTAATTTGGCAATCATGTCACTAGTTTCTCAAGGATGTCCTGGAAACAGGATTTAGAGAAGCAACGACGTTTCCTGATCTGTCATTGTCTTTTTCTGCCTATGGTTGATTATGACAACAAAACTGGGGCAAGCACGCTCCTAGCATGAGTCATACTCATCCTTTTCTGTGACTGTTTTGTCTTGGGTAATGGTGCGACCTTGCACACCTAGATCTACGACATATCTGGGTGTTTGTTGACCATTACGATAGTTTGCCCAATGATGATTAAAGAGCAACGGATATTAAAAGTCCTAGGGTAAGGTTTTGAAGGATTTGTATCTTCTCATAGGTCTCATATCTTCTCCTCTTTGGTCTGGTCATCTTCTCTCGTCAGTCCCACCATCTTCTCTCGTCCATCCTGCGATGATATCCTGTGTCATTCAAAAACAAACGTAAGTGCATACATGATATATCCATTGCATTAGGTCCATACATGCATATCCATGGCATTAAATAGTATCATACATGGCATTACATCATATACATAATCACAAACATGGCATTAACATAATCATCATCATTGCATCTTTTACATAAAGGTATCATGCACATCATTAACATAAGCATATGAATAGTGCATCATCATGGCATCAACAAACAAATCACCACATAGACATCATAATACATAAATGGCATCATAAATTAAGCATCATATATCATACACACATAATGCATAGAACATCACATAACACATATAGGTCGCATCAAAACTGCATCATCATATAAATCTCATCTCAAAAATATGCCATGTCACAGGATAGAGTCAATGGATATCCCAAAAATGGAGCTCGCAGGCTCAACAATAAACATAATGTGTCCAAATACAAATATGCCCCTAGGGTAGGCTCTCATCATCCCCTCGGGGTGAAGAATGTGGTGGTGGCTGAGGCCCTGTCACTGGCTCTGAAACAATGGACGGTCCTGTAGTGCCCTGTGGCTGTGAGGATGAGGGAACTGCGAATGAGGGCATCATCTCAACAGTAGTAAACACCTGTGAGGTCACTGCTGCTGGACTCTGAAAAGCGGTAGGATCTGTCACTGGTGGCTGACCCTGCACTGACCTCTGAGCTGAACCGATAGAACCCTGACTGTGTCCTGAATGGTGACTCGAAGTATGCCTGCGGGAGTGATGTGATCTGTGGCCTGATGTGTGTCCTGTGGAAGTCGACCCTCCGACACTGCTGTGGCTCCTGGTACCACTGCCACTACCCGACCGGTGTCCACTGCCTGTCCTCGTCTGTGATCGAGACAGGGTAGGATCTCGCTGCTCTGGTGGCACTGCCTGCTCATATAAAGTCCTGTACTGACCTAGCCTCGTGCTCACCCTGGCCAACTCCCGAGCCATGTCCCCTATGGGTCCTGAACATAGGGCCGCGAACTCTGTGCACCATCGCGCTGAATCCTGCTCGCGGATCACCGCCTGATCCCGCTCCACACGGGCTACCTCTAATGCTGACTGTAGAGATCTCACCTGTGCCTGGCTGGCATCTAACCTCTGCTGCAGATCGGCCACTCGCTGATCAACTGTCGCATCCGGTGGCAACTCTGAAGATGGTATCTCCTCCTCACCCTCCACCATCTGCCATCTGAGGACTCTCTCTGCCTCACCTATGGCCTCATCCTCCTTGTCATCATCATCATCCTCCTCTCCTGCCACCTCTGTCTCCTGTCTCTCCACCTCCGCCTCCTGTCTCTCCCCCTCCGCCTCCTCCTCCCCTGCCACATCCACCTCTGGGGCCCTGACATCCTCCTCCTGTCCCTCCCCCTCCGCCTCCTCCCGTCCCCCCACCTCTGGCTCCCCCTCCTGTCTCCCCTCACCCTCTATCTCCTATCTGGGCTGCTCCTCCATATCCCCCTCCTCACCAACCTCGGGGATAGCATCTAATGCTACCCTCGCCATGCGCTGTCGCACCCTGCGACCTGGTACCTGTCTGTCCCGCCGTCGCCTCCTGCCATCTCCTCCGTCATCTCCACCTCGACCTCCATCTCCACCACGGCCCCCGTCTCCACCTCGACCTCCATCATCACCCCGACCTCCGTCTCCACCTCGTCCTCCATCATCACCCCTGCCTCCGTCCCTCCCTCCATCTCCATCCCTGCCCCTGCCTCTACCTCTGCCTCTGCCCCCATCTTTGCCTCTGCCCCCTCGTCTGGCTCGCGGTACTCGTGGAATCACTGACCGCCTGTCAACTGGTGCTGGCCCGTCAGGATCTGTCAATGGTACAGGTCGGTGTGCATGCCACCATAGATCATAGGCTGGTGTGGTACCTGGATCTGCTGCCCCACCTCTCCAACCCCAGGCCTGGGCTACTAACCCGTCAATCTGCTGTGTCACGAAGGCCACTGGGATGGCCAGCCCCCAGGCATACTCTCTAGACGATCGTGCATACTCTGCCATCCCCATGGGTACATCCTGCTGCTCCCCGAACTGTCTCAGTACACGCTGTGGCAGATACATCTCAATAATCAGCGACGTCTGTACTGTCCTGCCAATCAGGTATCGATACTGCCTGCAAAAACTGAGATGCTTGTCCTCATCATCCCATACCTCACAATCCCTGTAGGGTCTCCAGATGAAGGTCACCATGGTATCAATCCGATGCCGCCACCACCCTGTCTCACCCATACGGGTCTGCTGTAATGCGCCGGCATAGTAGTAGGAGTAAGGCATCCCCGCGGCCAGCTGTGGTCTATCGATAGGAGGGCGGAATATGGCAATACACTCCCATGCCCAGATCATCATCAGTGTGGTCCCACAGGAGATACTCTCTCCTCTCCTGTACACAACGTCATGCAGCTGATGATAAAGTGTCCCCAGCAAACAAGGACCCCATGCATAAACTGTCCTCTCTCGTCGCATGCCGACCATGACATCCCCCCAGCCAATTGGAAATCCGTGTCCTCGTCGGTCTGGAACCAAGATGCCACCAATCAGAGTCGCCAAGAATGCATCAAAGCGACTGTAATGCTCCGCCAGGAAATCCCAATGGATCTCGTAACCCTCAATGCCGAGTCCGGCACCCTGATCCTGGTAGTACGCCCGGAAGGTCTGCTCGCCATGACGGGGATCGTACACGATCCGCTCCCCTCGAATCGGAATCTGGAGAATACGGTAGACGTCCTCCAAAGTAATCGTAGCCTCACCTGTCGACAGGTGAAAGGAACAGGTCTCTGAATGCCATCTCTCGCACAGCGCCGTCAGTAAACCCCTGTTCGCCCGAATGGCGGGCATGAATGCAACATGGAATAAGCCGAGTCTCATCAGTCGTCGTCGCTCTCGCGGGCCTAGCTGATCGCCAAACCGAAAGGTCCTCGGTCTGCTCTCCCTCGTGTAAATAGGGGCAAGCTGCCTCTGCAAAAAGACGAACACGGCATCAGCACTTTTTTTTTGAACAACAGTGACCGTCTTGGACAATAACTTAGGGCATGAAGGCATTAAAACAAGTTAAAAAAAAAGAAAACAGGCAAATGCGTCGCAAAAATGCAATTGCGTCGCAAAAAGGCAAATGCGTCGTTCAAAAAGTCAAATGCGTTACAATAAATCAAATGCGTCGCTATATTACATTTGCATCGCAAATTTAGGCGTTTGCGTACCATTCCGTGAATGCGGCGTGGAATTACACTTGCGGCATTCAAATAATCAGTTGCGTCGTATAATGTCGATTGCGGCTTTCGGTGGGTCAAATGCGATGCGGTTAAGCACTTGCGTCGCACCAAAAATCGAATGCGGCGCGTACCACCGGTGCATTTTGTTTGTTCTTTGCACTTGTGTCGCGACGCATCAAATGCGGCGAACGCGAAGTCAATTGCGGCTTACGCGAACGCGTATGCATCGCGGCGCATTCGTTCACTATCCTAGAAAGCATAAAAAAACACGTAAATCAAAAAAATGACAAAGCAAGTTTAGTGTACATACCGCAGGTCCTGAGCCCTCTGGCCGTCTGAAGGTCCTCACGATCTCTCCGCGGTGCTCTGTCACTGGAATCACCATCGTCGCTGCTGCGCCTTTTGCTCTGAGCTCTCAAGATTTACAAGGTGAATAGTGAAAGTGAATTGACTTTTACCCCTTTGACCATCTATTTATAGGGTGAAAGTGACATTTCTTAGCTGCAGTTAATACTGGAGGCTCATTTCCGCGCCTTTGACGTCTCCGTACGTTGCTTTAAACATGTCAGAATTTGAAACCGACTGCGCCGCTATTTTTCTGACCACCAAATTGATTTATCGGGACCTTTTGCAAATTTTTCTGGCGCCGACCCAAAATTTGAAAATTTCCCGAAGGGGCAAGAATACTCCGTACCTTCACTGGGGCATATTTTTGACTTAATTTTCTTTGTCACAATACGACAAGCGACATTATGACAAAGAGGGGCAAAATGTAGACACCTAAAAATGACCTAGGCCTGCAAGCTTCATTTTTACCACTTTCGTCCTAGCATAATTAAGCTATTTAATTATGTCCTTGGTCCACATTCGACTATTGATTAAATAATTCATAATTATTTAATTACTTCATGTCATTTGTTCCTCCTTGATTATTAAATAAATAAATATTATTTATTTATTTAATACATCACTAATTATCTAAAGTCTTCCTTTGATTAAATAAATTTCATAATTTATTTAATTTCCCTTTAACATTTATGTCTTTTTGATTAATTAAATAAATTTTATTTATTTAATTACGTCACTAATTAAGTCCCCTTCTTCTAAAATTAAATAAATTCTTATTTATTTAATTCTGTCCATTTTCCACTATAATTAAATAATTTATTTAATTATTTAATTATTCATTAGCTTTTTCTCCCATTAAAATTAAATAAACTTGATTTATTTAATTTAGCCATTCTCTTGAATTTTGAATTAAAATCATTATTTAATTTCAAAATAATTCTGTTATCACATTCCTCCATAATTAAATAATATCTTTATTATTTAATTACTTGCTAGTTATCTGGAGTAAATAAATCTTATTATTTAATTTCTCCAGCAACCTCTTTGTCCGTGCCGGCCTTATCTTCCAATTTAATTCTTGACTTTTGACTTCTCATTTAATTTCGACCGTTGATTGAATTATTTCATAATTCAATCTCCACCCTTCATTCTTACCTGTTGCCCTAATTTTGACCTAACCCTAATGCACACAGCAACATTCAATCTTAAGCATTGATCTTAGGGTTCCTGTCATCTTTTCATCCTGGCCACACGTTCAAAATTGCAATTTTTATAAAAGGGCAATTTTGACCTCATTTGCATCCCTCTCTCAGTCTTTAGCTCATTTTGACTTCTTGCATTCTTAGTCTATGTCAACTTGCTGTCAACTTAGGTCATAGTCATTAACAGTCATAGTCATTTTAGCTCAGTGTAGGGTTATTTTTTATTTTCTGCAAATCCTTCAACACTTGCATAGGGCTTAGTCTTTAGTCATAGTTGCTCATAAATCTGAGGGCATTGTTATTTATCTGCAAGCTAGGAGGTGTAACAGAGGTTAATCATGGAAGGTGGAGACATAGGGTAACACTATCCCTTTTGTCTTCACCTCACTTCCATTGTGCTTTGTTATTTTCATAGGAATTTTGATTGTTATTGTGCTAACCCCCAATAATAAAAATTTAGGATTTTCCCTTGATTACAATCATCATTTGCATTTGCATCATCTTATGTCTTGTTGAAATAAATTTTTCTTTCCTTGCTAACTGCACTAACAAGTTAGTATGACAGTTGATCACCATCACCATCATCGTCATCAATCCTGCATCCACAAATCATTAGCATATTGCATCAACATATCATAGAGGAAATATAGGCATTACATTTCCATCATCATACAAGCATGTCATCATAAGCATTTTTCAGAAATAGATACATCCATTTCATTACATTTCATCCATTACAATTGCATCACATTACATCTACCACATAAACCATTGTATAACATTACAGAAGCATTTCATAATCATTTTCGCATAATCATAAACAATAGGTATAAAATCATTTAATTTATTTGCATACTTGCATAACATCATGACATCATCTCATCACATTACATTCATATTACATTACACATCATCATATCATTTTGCATTAACATAACATTGCATCCTATTAAATGCATCACATACATTACATCATCATTTAATACGTTTAGGATAAAAACATTTGTTATTCTAAGCATCTCATAAAACCATCTCATTTGCATTAACACCATTCCATTTGCATCATATCACGACCAGTGCATTCATATTACATCATCCATATCATCTCATAAATAGCATCATAAATCATTCATTGCATAAATCATTCCACATAAGCATGAACGTACAAGATTCACTACAAACAAAGCATATATGTGTAACTGAGGGTAAATTTCTAAGGTTTAGATTAGATCAATCAAATCTATATAAAAGACAAAAACCCAAAGTGATTACAAAGTGCAAAGGAAGTGAAATGTAAAAGAACAAGTATACCTGATAATTGCTGAAGTATCCATGACTCACCTTCGTCACACTTTCTTACTTGCTGGATAATGCTTTGCCCTCAGATTGGACATGCGAGCAATCTGCAAATAAATGTCTATGTCCTACACCAAGCTTTGAAGGATTTGCATAAATTTCCAAATTCCTATGCCTAAATGACTATGATTGACAATGCATAAACATGCTAAGATTTGATCAAATAAAAACAATAAATGCCCCAATTTCTATGGAAATCTAAGTGTGCCAATGAGTAAATATGCAATGCGCCTATAATATGTCTACTTGTGTGTATGTATGTCATCGAAAAGTGAGAGGAAAATGGCATTTTATAGAAAATTTCATTTTGAATGGACGGGTGAGATTGCATTCTGACCAAAACCTAAAATGAAAGGTCCAGATTAAATATGAGAATCCCTAATTAGGGTTAGGGAAAATTCATTAATTGAACGGTCAAAATAATATCTCAGATAATTGGATCGATGGTGGAGAATAAATGAGATAAATTAATTAGAAAATAAAGATTTTCGAAAATGAGGAAGATAAAGACTACCTAATTTGTGAGATTCGAAAAATCAAGAAGATAAGAGTTGGATTGAAGATCAGATTTGGAAAATCAAGAATCTGCCTGATTACTTGATTTTTGGAAGATTAGTTACCATTTTTAATTAAATTAATTCAAAAAATGGATTTTGTGAGACAATAAATAATCTTTTTCAGATTATTTACCAAAATGGACTGACAGTTAAGAAAGTGATGACATTTTAAATAATTTCATTTATTTAAAATGAGAGGAATATTAATTTAGGCAATTAAATAATTAAATTTAATTATTTAATTTAGCAAACAAGATTAATTAATTAAATAAATTAATCAATTTATTTAATTAAGACAATTAATGGCATATTAAATAAATAAATGTAATTCATTTATTTAATAATCAGGAATAATTAATGAATAAGGATAATTAAACAAATTTAGAAATTTATTTAATTATAGGGAGACTTAAAGAATTAGTGACGTATTTAATAAATAAATAGAATTTATTTATTTAACAATCATGAAGAATAAAAGGACATGAATTAATTAAATAATTATGAATTATTTAATTAATAGTTGAATGTGGAACAAGGACATAATTAAATGTATTAATTATGCTAAGATGAAAGTGGTAAAAATAAAGCTTGCAGGCCTAGGTCATTTTTAAGTGTACATTTTTCCCCTCTTTGTCATAATGTAGCATGTCACATTGTGACAAAGAAAATAAGTCAAAAATATGCCCCAGTGCAAAATAAGATGAGGAAGAATGATGAGGAGGGTTATGGTATGCCCCCTCGAGAGGAAAGACAAGTTCCAAGAACATGGGTGTGCTCTCGAAATGGATGAGAAGACTAGAATATGAAGAGACAAAGAAATGTTAGTGTAAAAGATATGGATGATGATATGGATGCGATGCCTATATGAAATGAGCGAGAGAAGATGGTAAGACAAAAGGAGATACATGTTAGTTCCTAGACCAAATCCTTCAAAGCTTTACTGTAGGACTTTAATATTTATTGCTCTTAATCATCATTGGGTAGACTATTGTAATGGCCAAGAAACAACATGATATGACATAGATAAAGGTGTGCAAGGTCGTACCATCACGTAAGACAAATAGTCGCAGATGAGGATGATCATGACTCGTACTAAGAGCGTGATTGCCCCAGTTTGTTTGTCATAATCAACCTCAAGCAAAAAAAGACAAGGAAAAATCATGAAACATCGTTGCTTCTCTAAATCTTATTTCTAGGACATCCTTAAGAAACTAGCGGCATGATTGTAAAAATACAAAAATAGAGCCCTTACTATGATATGTCATTGTTTTTCTAAATCCCAGAATCAGGACCTCACTGAGAAACTAGTAGTCATGCATGGCAATCATCATGATACGTTGCTGCTTCTCTAAATCCTGTTATTGGGATCTTACTGAAAAACTAATAACATGATAAAAAGCCAAAAGACAATATCAAGTGTTTGCCAAGTGTTTCTGGATATCCATTGTTCCAATGTGAAGATGTTAGGTTTGATAATGATGAGATGCTAGAGTGTCAAAGCGTTGATGCCCAGATGATAAATGTCCAAAATTGCCAAATTCAGGTAGAACACATCCTAAATAATGTTGATGTCGAGAGGATTTGATCCCTAACAGTTGAAAGGGGTCCCTCGAGATGATGTTAAGAGGAGTGATCCTTAGATGCCAAGAGGATCCCGTGAAATGTCGAATGACAGTGACGATGCCTAGGAAGGACACATCCTAAGGCATAAATGACCGAGGCTATCTTTCAGAAGGACACATCTAAAGATTAACCTAAATTTGATAGTTCGATAGGTTATGATGATTTGACTTGCTTTGACCGAGTTTGACTTGTGTTTGACTATATGCTGATATTGTCATAATGATATGATTGACCTGTTGATGAGATTGTCATATTGAAATAATTAATTGTCATGATTTGTTCTTAGGAGTTTACCCATTTGGGGGTAATTCACTTTGTCTCGAAGATATTCTGAAGTGTGTACTAGTGTAGTGTCATGAACCCTAATGGACTGACCTACTGTGGCCTCGGGGGCTCATCGACAGATGCCCTTGGCTATGTCATACACTCAGAGACCTTGTAGTTCGACACGACCAATGACTTTGTCCAAAGGATAGAAGTTTGAATCATGATTTTATTTTGACAAACCTAAATGGACTGACCTAATGTCTCGGGGACTCAAATGTGAGTCTTGCCTATGTAGCAAATGCACAGAGACAACGTAGTTCAGAGAAACGACAAAGACTGATTGATATCACTGACTTTGACAAGAGATGACAATGTGTTTGCGCTCTTCGAGTAGTCCGATGTTTTGTTTGTGGTTTTCTTTAGGACGTTTTATTATTTTTAAGTCTTTCTTCAGGACATTTTATAATGTTTTTGATCTTTCTTTAGGACTTTTTACGATGTTTTTGTCTTTTTTTAGGACTTTTTATCAATTGCAAGATCATGTGCAACATCCACTGCAGTTTCAAGATAAATTTTTTTGCCTCCAGTCAGGTCCAAGACTTAGCCATTTTTAAGGAACATGGATGGGATGCTGCTAGTTTGCTAGATGGACAGTTGTCAGGACTTGATGTCAATCATTTATTAACCATGATAGGTAGGATGGTATGGTGGTGATATGAATGATAATGGTGGAAATACCTTTCATCCTAGGCCAAGGAAAAGAAAGTGACAATAGATGGTAGAGCAATGATTGATTACGCATGGTGCCTGTTTGCTAGGTTTTCACCATGGTACTTATCCAAAGCACCTATTTTCCAGGTTTTCACTACTGGATGAAATTTTTCTCTTTACTATTTTTGTCTTTTTTCTTATTTTTTTGATGTTGCCAAGATGCCTGTTTGCCAGGTTTTCATCCGGGCAACAATTTTTTATCATTTTTCATTTTTGTTGTATTTTACGGTTTTCAACTCAATCCTTCGATGCTATGCGTAGAACCTTCAGAGATGTAAACTATTGATGGGCTCTATTAGTTGTTCTCCATCTGGTGTGGTTAGCTGATAAGCTCCAGAACCAAAAGAAGATATGATAATGTAGGGACCCAACCAGTTTGGTTCAAACTTTCCTAGCTTTTCTCTGTCAGTTTAGTTCTTGGGGTTCTGCATGAGAACTGGGTCACCAATGTTAAACTTTTTGACCATAACCTTCTTATTATAGCTGTGACAAAGATGGTTTTGATATGCTTGGAGATGGTTCAGTGAATTTTGTCTTCTTTCTTCCAGCATTTCTAGCTTGTGCAAGCGTGATTATCGATACTCCTCTTCATTAGTTAAACCCTTCAGGGAGACTCATAACGAATGAATTTCAACCTCAATGGGCAAGATGGCCTTAGCTCCAAAGACTAAGGCAAATGGAGTGGATCCCCTAGGCATGCGAATGCTAGTTCGGTAAGCCCATAGAGCAGGGTTGAGTTGTATGTGCCAGTCATGGCCAGCGTTGACACTCTTTCTGAGGATTTTGACAATGGTTTTATTTGATGCCTCAGCTTGACCATTTCCTTGTGGGTAGTAGGGAGATGAAAAATAGTGTTGAGTGTGAAATCGCTCACATAACTCCTGAACATCTTGGTTTTTAAATGGACCTCTGTTGTCAGTGATGATGGATTGTGAAAGGCCATACCAGCAAATGATGTAGTTAAGGATGAACTTGGATATTTTTTTGCCGGTAATATATGTCAATGGAATGGCTTCAATTCACTTCGTAAAATACTCAATGGCAGTGATAATGAATTTGTGGCCGTTGGACGAGGGTGGATGAATTTTACCCACGAGGTTGAGTCCCCATTGAGTGAAGGGCCAAGGAGAAGTGATTGGTCAAAGTTCCTGTGCTGGAGCATGGATCAAATTACTGTGAATCTAACATTTGCGACAAGTCCTGACATATTCAATTGCATCATTTTCAATGGATGGCCAATAGTACTCAAGTCTCATTACTTTTTTAGCTAGAGTAGGACCACTTGAATGAGACCCACATATACTATCATGCACTTTGCATAAGGTCGTACATGCTTTGTTGGTGTTGAGACATCTAAGGAGGGTGTCATCAAAACTACTGTGGTAAAGGGTGTCACTGATGATGGCATACTTTGCAGATTTTCGGATGGACTTCCTTTGGTTATTGGACAGGTTCAGTGGAAGAGTTTGAGATTTTAGGTAGTCATAAATATCCTGATACCAGGGAGAGTTGGGACCAACAAGTTCACAAACCATTTCTGATTCTGGGATATCATATGCTGGCATTAAAAGTTGTTTTACTAAGAACTCAAATTGTGACACATTTTGAGGGATGTCCAAAAGAGAACCAATAATAGCCATTACATTAGCTTCCTTATTTTGTGTCCCGGGGATTTGTTCAAAAGAAATCAATTGGAAGTATGTTAGGAAACTATCCACCATCCTCTTGTAGAGAAGCAACTTCTCATCCTTTGTTTCATAGTCATTATTCACTTGGTTGATAACGAGCTGGGAATCCCCAAATACAAGCAATGTCTAAATTTTCCATTTAATTTCCATTTTGAGACCTATGACTAGTGCTTCATATTCGACAATGTTATTTGTATAAGGGAAAGCGATCCGGAAAGCCTTAGGAATTGAATCCCCCTATGGTGTGATAAACAAGATTCCAGTGCCTGAGCCATGACTAGTATGAGACCCAACAAAATATAGCTTCCATGGTACCGCTGGTTCCGTATGAAAAATGGACTCATCGAAAAAATCAGTTACTAGTAGATGAGTGACTTGAATCGGTGCATCCGCCAGTTGATCTGCTATTACCTATCCTTTTATTGCCTTACGATCGACATATTGTATGTCATACTCGCTTAGTATCATGACCCATTTTGCCAACCGGCTTGTTAATGTCGTCCAACTTAAGAGATATTTCAGTGGATCAATCTTGGCGACCAGCTGTGTCTGGTGACTGAGCATATAGTGTCTTAGTTTTTGGGATGCAATGACAACAGCAAGGCATGCACATTCAATGTTTGTGTAGTTCAACTCATACCCTATCAGTGTGCAGCTGATGTAATAGATGGCTCTTTCTTTTCCTTCATAATCATTTTGTGTCAGTAATGCCCTTAGTGTTGAACTAGTAGTCGAGATGTATAGGATCAATGGCTTTCCATGAATGGGAGGCATGAGGACTGGTGTTGATTGTAGGTAATCTTTGATTTGTTGAAATGCTTCTTGACATTTATCTATCCATACAAAGGGGATACCCTTGTGCAATATATACTGGAATGGGTGACACTTATCTGCCAACTGGGCTATGAAACGCCAAATAGATTGTACTCTACCTTGTAGAGTTATGAGTTTACTGATTCCTCTAGGTGGAGGCATGTCTATGATGGCTTTGAATTTTGTTGGATCAACCTCTATGCCTCTTTGGTAAACTATGTATCCCAAGAGTTTACCTGATGTGACCCCAAAAACACACTTCTTAGGATTTAGCTGGACTTTGTACTCTTCAAGTCTCTTGAAAATTGTGTCGAGCACCTTCAGATGATCTTTCCTAGTTACTGATTTGGCCAATAGGTCATCTACATAATCTTCCATTATTTTGTGCATCATGTCATGGAAGAATGTGGTCATAGCCCTTTGGTATGTGGCACCTGCATTTTTGAGACCCAAAGGCATGACATTCCAACAATATGTACCCCATGGGAAAGTAAATGCCATTTTGTACTGGTCTTCAGGAGCAATGTGAATCTGATTATAGCTGGAGAAATGATCCATGAGGGATAGCATCTCATATCCTCCTGTGAGGTCAACTATGATGTCAATGTTTGGCAAAGGAAAGTCATCCTTTGGGCATGCTTTATTTAGGTCTTGAAAGTCTGTACATACGCGGATAATCCGCCCATTTGGCTTTGTTACTGGCACCAGGTTAGAAATCCATTCAGTGTAATCAATAGATAGTATGAATCCGGTGTCTAGTAATTTCTTTAACTCAGCCTTGACCAATAGAGAAACTTGAGGGTGCATTTTGTGCAACTTTTGCTTGACTAGTTTAGCATTAGGTAATAGTGGGAGATGGTGCAGAACCAGTTCTGGGTCCAATCTTGGCATGTTAGCATAGGACCATGCAAAGTTGATTTTTTGTTCTGCAAAGAATTTATGAAATTTGGATCTCTCTTCTTCAGTCAATGATGCAACAAAGAGGACCATTTTGGTATCTTCTGCAGTTGATATGTTATCCTCTATTATGTCTTTGATAAGCATAGCCGATTTTTCCTATTGCACGAGGAGAAAGTCTAGTCCTCCATCTTTGGGCATCTCAGAGAGGTTTTCACCCATAGATACGTCCTTTATTTTTACTATTTTATCATCAAAAGGTGCCTTTCAGTTTTCACCTAGAGACGTTTCATTTTTTATTTTATTTTTACTTTTACTTTTGTGACTAGAGGACGGAGCAGTCTCGCCGAAGTATGTCGTGCAGTTTAAATCAATGGAAAATCCTGATTTGTGGTCCCCACTGGGTATGCCTTCTCTTAATCCCATAAATTCAACAATTGCCTCATCATTCTAAAATGTGTCCAGGGTTGGTGGTCCTTGTTGGTCCCAATCGACTAGCTTAGGGTAAACTAAGGAAATGCCATCGTCAATGTTGGTGAATTGAGGTGAGGATGCAGACAGCATGTAGATGGATTAAATGATGTTGTAGATGAGATTATCATCATCCAACTCTACATCAGACTCTATCCAATATTCTCCTTAACTAGTGTCATATTTGTTGTCAAAATAAGGGTGAAGGTTTTAGAGCCCTGATTGTCAATGTCATCTGATACTTCAGATGGATTGGACTGAAGGGGTTCAGATGATGGGTGTTGTACATCATGGGAAGTGGTAATGGGACTTTGACTATTTGGGGCCTATTCAATTTTGAATAAACCATTGTTCAGAGGTTAGTTCCCCTAGTTCTACAAACAAATCATCAAAATAATAGTCACTTAGGGATCGTTCTGAGCCAAATTCCCACTCTTGGGAGTCAATTTCAGTGAGGGTTTCCTTAGTGGTCTTGACACTTTTCAAAGCATGTACTCACTCACTCGAAAGTCCAATGATACATCGATCGTCATTGTCGGGTGATCCAAATCCTAATCCAAGATACTTCAAAATTTGAAAAGTTTCTATGGGTTCCCTTTCGGCCAGTTTTATTTCTTCCTTGGCCACTAGTACCATCGTAGCCTTTAGCCTTCATTATGTCATAACCCTTGCCATACTATTGAACTGGTAATGTGGGTAGTGTGACAGTGTCCTTATAGATCCATCATGTAATGTCAGCAAGGTCGTCATTACTCATGTCTCCCCACTTGATAAAAACTATTTTTGGTGGAACTTTGAAAGTTTCCCTAGGTTCCATTCTAAAACATGGCCAACCATACATCTTTGGAGACTTGGGTGTTGTTGTTATGCTATATGTTGTATTTAGTTTGAACTCTCTGTAGCCAAGGTCCTGGATTTTGACAGTGGATTCAGTCTTAGGGTTTGACAAAGATGGTGGTGTGGCGAAAGACGTGGATGGAGTGGATGCGGAAAATGATGTGAGTATGGATGGATCAATGTATTTGGATGACAAGGAGCCAGGTGCTTCCTGATTAATAGGCACTAAGTTTTCATAAATACCCCTTAGGTTGGTACAATATTGGAAGGGGTCAGGGTCTCTGTATATGGTTATTTCCATGCCGTCAAATGGAAACTTTAAGCATTGGTGATATGTGGACGGAAC